>JACEFZ010008689.1:0-102500 GCA_014155875.1 Cepaea nemoralis
TGTGGTTGTATTACTACAAGTGTGAACTGGGGGATGCGGTTGTATTACTACAAGTGTAAACTAGGGGATGTGATTGTATTACTACATGTGTGAACTGAGGGATGTGGTTGTATTACTACAAGTGTGAACAGGAAGATGTGGTTGTATTACTACACGTGTAAACTGGGGGTTGTGGTTGTATTACTACAAGTATGAACTGGCGTATGTGATTGTATTACCACAAGTGTGAACTGGGGGACATATGGTTGTATTACTACAAGTGTGAAATGGGGGATGTGGTTGTATTACTAAGAGTGTAAACTAGGGGATGTGGTTGTATTTCTACAAGTGTGAACTGAGGGATGTGGTTGTATTACTACAAGTGTAAACTAGGGGATGTGGTTGTATTATTACAAGGGTGAACTGGGGGATGTGGTGGTATTACTACATGTGTGAACTGGGGGACGTGTGATTGTATTACTACAAGTGTGAAATGGGGGATGTGGTTGTATTACTACAAGTGTGAACTGGGGGATGCGGTTGTATTACTTCAAGTGTAAACTAATTGATGTGGTTGTATTACTACAAGTGTGAACTGAGGGATGTGGTTGTATTACTACAAGTGTGAACTGGGGGGGGGGGGGGGACTGTGGTTGTATTACTACAAGTGTGAACTGGGGGATGTGGATTTATTATTACAAGTGTGAACTGGGGTGATGTGGTTGTATTACTACAAGTGTGAACTGGGGTGATGTGGCTGTATTACTACAAGTGTGAACTGGAGGACATGTGGTTATATTACTACAAGTGTTTAATGGGGGGGGGGGGCGGTGTGACTGTAATATTTCAAGTGTGAACTGGGATATGTGGTTGTATTGCTACAAGTGTGAACTGGAGGATGTGGTTGTATTACTACAAGTGTGAACTGGGGGGTGTGGTTGTATTACTACACGTGTAAACTGAGGGACATGTGGTGTGTATAACTACAAGTATGAACAGGGAGATGTGGTTGTATTACTACAAGTGTAAACTGGGGGATGTGGATGTATTACTACATGTGTGAACTGGGGTATGTGGTTGTATTACTACAGGTGTGAACTGTGGGCTGTGGTTGTATTGCTGCAAGTGTGAACTGGGGGATATGTGGTTGTATTACTACAAGTGTGAATTGGGGGAAGTGGTTGTATTACTACAAGTGTGAACTGGGGGGGTGGGGGATGTGGTTGTATTACTACGAGTGTAAACTAGGGGATGTGGTTGTATTTCTACAAGTGTGAACTGAGGGATGTGGTTGTATTACTATAAGTGTAAACTAGGGGATGTGGTTGTATTATTACAAGGGTGAACTGGGGGATGTGGTGGTATTACTACATGTGTGAACTGGGGGACGTGTGGTTGTATTACTACAAGTGTGAAATGGGGGATGTGGTTGTATTACTACAAGTGTGAACTGGGGGATGCGGTTGTATTACTACAAGTGTAAACTAGGGGATGTGGTTGTATTACTACAAGTGTGAACTGAGGGATGTGGTTGTATTACTACAAGTGTAAACTAGGGGATGTGGTTGTATTACTACAAGTGTGAACTGAGGGATGTGGTTGTATTACTACAAGTGTAAACTAGGGGATGTGGTTGTATTATTACAAGGGTGAACTGGGGGATGTGGTTGTATTACTACATGTGTGAACTGGGGGATGTGTGGTTGTATTACTCCAAGTGTGAAAAGGGGGATGTGGTTGTATTACTACAAGTGTGAACTGGGGGATGCGTTTGTATTACTACATGTGTGAACTGAGGGACGTGTGGTTGTATTACTACAAGTGTGAAATGGGGGATGTGGTTGTATTCCTACAAGTGTGAACTGGGGGATGTGGTTGTATTACTACAAGTGTGAACTGGGGGATGTGGTTGTATTCCTACAAGTGTGAACTGGGGGATGTGGTTGTATTACTACAAGTGTGAACTGGGGGATGTGGTTGTATTACTACAAGTGTGAACGGGGGGATGTGGTTGTATTACTAAAGTGTGAACTGGGGGATGTGGTTGTATTACTACAAGTGTAAACTGAGGGATATGTGGTGTGTATAAATACAAGTATGAACAGGGAGATGTGGTTGTATTACTACAAGTGTAAACTGGGGGATGTGGATGTATTACTACATGTGTGAACTGGGGTATGTCGTTGTATTACTACAGGTGTGAACTGGGGGCTGTGGTTGTATTGCTGCAAGTGTGAACTGGGGGATATGTGGTTGTATTACTACAAGTGTGAATTAGGGGAAGTGGTTGTATTACTACAAGTGTGTCACAGCCTCACCTTATACGGTAAACCAACATAAGTTAATAGACACTGGCGAAGGGCTACAACTCCCGCCCAAGGGAAAGAAGTAAGACACTCGAAGGCCAAAGTAATCCAGAGCCTTCTCGAAGGACTGGTCAGTGAGTCCACTGTCCCGTGGACACTGATGTGGCCCGCCTATTGCGGGGTCCACGAGGAACTCGGACAGAGTTACCACCCGTGTCGGATTGCGACACGTGTGAACCGGCAGAGACAGACGGGACATCGGAGAGGCAACAGGGCCTGCCTTAGAGGGACTTAATAGTTCAGACCCATGTGTATTTAGGGTCATAGACATATGCTAGATAGTTTGCTTAGAATGTTTGTTATAATCATGTGTGATGTTAAACCTCTGTGATAAGCAACTCGTCAGTGCGGGCTTGTTAAAACCCACTGCGCCAAAGCACTGTATACCTAAGTTCAATAAATGTTGCTATATTATATTTAACGGAGTTATTGTTGCCTGTTTGAGCCCGAGTTCAGATCCCCTAGAGATCCAACACTGTGACAAAGTGTGAACTGGGGGGGGGGGGGCTGTGGTTGTATTACTACAAGTGTGAACTGGGAGATGTTGATTTATTATTACAAGTGTGAACTGGGGTGATGTGGTTGTATTACTACAAGTGTGAACTGAAGTGACGTGGCTGTATTACTACAAGTGTGAACTGGGGGACATGTGGTTGCATTACTAATAGTGTGAACTGGGGGATGTGGTTGTATTCCTACAAGTGTGAACTGAGGGACATGTGGTGTGTTTTACTACAAGTATGAACAGTTAGATGTGGTTGTATTACTACACGTGTGAACTGGGGACTGTGGTTGTATTACTACAAGTGTGAACTGGGGCATGAGGTTGTATTACTACAAGTGTGAAATGGGGGATGTGGTTGTACTACTACAAGTGTTAACTGAGACATTTGGTTGTATTACTACAAGTGTGAACTGGGGGATGTGGTTGTATTACTACAAGTGTGAACTGGGGGATGTTGTTGTAGTACTACAAGTGTGCATTGGGGTGATGTGGTTGTATTACTACAAGTGTGAACTGAGGGATGTGGTTGTATCACTACAAGTGTGAATTGAGGGATGTGGTTGTATTACTACAAGTGTGAACTGGGGGATGTGGTTGTATTACTACAAGTGTAAACTGGGGGATGTGGATGTATTACTACATGTGTGAACTGGGGTATGTGGTTGTATTACTACAGGGGTGAACTGGGGGCTGTGGTTGTATTGCTGCAAGTGTGAACTGGGGGATATGTGGTTGTATTACTACAAGTGTGAACTGGGGTATGTGGTTATATTACTACAAATGTGACCTGGGGGAACGTGGTTGTATTACTCGAAGTGTGAATTGGGGGGAGGCATGTGGTTGTATTACTACAAGTGTTAACTGGGGGACATGCGGTTGTATTATTACATGTATGAACAGGGAGATGTGTTTGTATTACTACACGTGTGAACTGGGGGTTGTGGTTGTATTACTACAAGTGTGAACTGGCGTATGTGGTTGTAGTACCACAAGTGTGAACTGGGGGACATGTGGTTGTATTACCACAAGTGTGAAATGGAAGGTGTGGTTGTATTACTACGAGTGTAAACTAGGGGATGTGGTTGTATTTCTACAAGTGTGAACTGAGAGATGTGGTTGTATTACTACAAGTGTAAACTAGGGGATGTGGTTGTATTATTACAAGGGTGAACTGGGGGATGTGGTGGTATTACTACATGTGTGAACTGGGGGAGTGTGGTTGTATTACTACAAGTGTGAAATGGGGGATGTGGTTGTATTACTACAAGTGTGAACTGGGGGATGCGGTTGTATTACTACAAGTGTGAACTGAGGGATGTGGTTGTATTACTACCAGTGTAAAAAAGGGGATGTGGTTGTATTACTACAAGTGTGAAGTGAGGGATGTGGTTGTATTACTACAAGTGTAAACTAGGGGATGTGGTTGTATTATTACAAGGGTGAACTGGGGGATGTTGTTGTATTACTACATGTGTGAACTGGGGGATGTGTGGTTGTATTACTCCAAGTGTGAAAAAGGGGATGTGGTTGTATTACTACAAGTGTGAACTGGGGGATGCGGTTGTATTACTACAAGTGTGAACTGGGGGATGTGGTTGTATTACTACAAGTGTGAATTGGGGGAAGTGGTTGTATTACTACAAGTGTAAACTAGGGGATGTGGTTGTATTATTACAAGGGTGAACTGGGGGATGTGGTTGTATTACTACATGTGTGAACTGGGGGACGTGTGGTTGTATTACTACAAGTGTGAAATGGGGGATGTGGTTGTATTACTACAATTGTGAACTGGGGGATGCGGTTGTATTACTACAAGTGTGAACTGGGGGATGTGGTTGTATTACTACAAGTGTGTATTGGGGGAAGTGGTTGTATTACTACAAGTGTGAACTGGGGGATGTGGATTTATTATTACAAGTGTGAACTGGGGTGATGTGGTTGTATTACTACAATTGTGAACTGGGGTGATGTGGCTGTATTACTACAAGTGTGAACTGGGGGACATGTGGTTATATTACTACAAGTGTTTAATAGGGGGGGGGGGCGGTGTGACTGTAATACTACAAGTGTGAACTGGGATATGTGGTTATATTACTACAAGTGTGAACTGGGGGATGTGGTTGTATTCCTACAAGTGTGAACTGGGGGATGTGGTTGTATTACTACAAGTGTGAACTGGGGGATGTGGTTGTATTACTACAAGTGTGAACGGGGGGAGGTGGTTGTATTACTAAAGTGTGATCTGGGGGATGTGGTTGTATTACTACAAGTGTAAACTGAGGGACATGTGGTGTGTATAACTACAAGTATGAACAGGGAGATGTGGTTGTATTACTACAAGTGTAAACTGGGGGATGTGGATGTATTACTACATGTGTGAACTGGAGTATGTGGTTGTATTACTACAGGTGTGAACTGGAGGCTGTGGTTGTATTGCTGCAAGTGTGAACTGGGCGATATATGGTTGTATTACTAAAAGTGTGAACTGGGGTATGTGGTTATATTACTACAAATGTGAACTGGGGGAATGTTGTTGCATTACTCGAATTGTGAATTGGGGGGGGGGGGGATGGTGAGGGAAGCATGTGGTTGTATTACCACAAGTGTGAACTGGGGGACATGTGGTTGTATTACTACAAGTGTGAAATGGGGGATGTATTTGTACTGCTACAAGTGTGAACTGGGATATGTGGTTGTATTAGTAAAGTGTGATCTGGGGGATGTGGTTGTATTTCTACAAGTGTGAACTGGGGGATGTGGTTGTATTACTACAAGTGTGAACTGAGGGATGTGGTTGTATCACTACAAGTGTGAACTGAGGGATGTGGTTGTATTACTACAAGTGTGAACTGAGGGATGTGGTTGTATTACTACACGTGTGAACTGGGGGATATGGTTGTATTACTACAAGTGTGAACTGGCTGATGTGGTTGTATTACCACAATTGTGAACTGGGGGACATGTGGTTGTATTACTACAAGTGTGAACTGGGGGATGTGGTTGTATAACTACAAGTGTAAACTGAGGGACATGTGGTGTGTATAACTACAAGTATGAACAGGGAGATGTGGTTGTATTACTACAAGTGTGAACTGAGGGATGTGGTTGTATCACTACAAGTGTGAACTGAGGGATGTGGTTGTATTACTATAAGTGTGAACTGAGGGATGTGGTTGTATTACTACAAGTGTGAACTGAGGGATGTGGTTGTATTACTACAAGTGTGAACTGGGGGATGTGGTTGTATTACTACAAGTGTAAACTGGGGGATGTGGATGTATTACTACATGTGTGAACTGGGGTATGTGGTTGTAATACTACAGGTGTGAACTGGGGGCTGTGGTTGTATTGCTGCAAGTGTGAACTGGGGGATATGTGGTTGTATTACTACAAGTGTGAACTGGGGTATGTGGTTATATTACTACAAATGTCAACTGGGGGAATGTGGTTGTATTACTCGAAGTGTGAATTGGGGGGGGGGGGGAAGGGGCATGTGGTTGTATTACTACACGTGTGAACTGGGGGATATGGTTGTATTACTACAAGTGTGAACTGGCTGATGTGGTTGTATTACCACAATTGTGAACTGGGGGACATGTGGTTGTATTACTAAAGTGTGAACTGGGGGATGTGGTTGTATTACTACAAGTGTAAACTGAGGGACATGTGGTGTGTATAACTACAAGTATGAACAGGGAGATGTGGTTGTATTACTACAAGTGTGAACTGAGGGATGTGGTTGTATCACTACAAGTGTGAACTGAGGGATGTGGTTGTATTACTACAAGTGTGAACTGGGGGATGTGGTTGTATTACTACAAGTGTAAACTGGGGGATGTGGATGTATTACTACAAGTGTGAAATTGGGGATGTGGTTGTATTACTACAAGTGTGAACTGGGGGATGCGGTTGTATTACTACAAGTGTAAACTAGGGGATGTGGTTGGATTACTACAAGTGTGAACTGAGGGATGTGGTTGTATTACTACAAGTGTAAACTAGGGGATGTGGTTGTATTACTACAAATGTGAACTGAGGGATGTGGTTGTATTACTACAAGTGTAAACTAGGGGATGTGGTTGTATTATTACAAGGGTGAACTGGGGGATGTGGTTGTATTACTACATGTGTGAACTGGGAGATGTGTGGTTGTATTACTCCAAGTGTGAAAAGGGGGATGTGGTTGTATTACTACAAGTGTGAACTGGGGGATGCGGTTGTATTACTACAAGTGTGAACTGGGGGATGTGGTTGTATTACTACAAGTGTGAATTGGGGGAAGTGGTTGTATTACTACAAGTGTAAACTAGGGGATGTGGTTGTATTATTACAAGGGTGAACGGGGGGATGTGGTTGTATTACTACATATGTGAACTGGGGGACGTGTGGTTGAATTACTACAAGTGTGAAATGGGGTATGTGGTTGTTTTACTACAAGTGTGAACTGGGGGATGCGGTTGTATTACTACAAGTGTGAACTGGTGGATGTGGTTGTATTACTACAAGTGTGAATTGGGGGAAGTGGTTGTATTACTACAAGTGTGAACTGGGGGGGGGGGGGGACTGTGGTTGTATTACTACAAGTGTGAACTGGGGGATGTGGATTTATTATTACAAGTGTGAACTGGGGTGATTTGGTTGTATTACTACAATTGTGAACTGGGGTGATGTGGCTGTATTACTACAAGTGTGAACTGGGGGACATGTGGTTATATTACTACAAGTGTTTAATAGGGGGGGGGCGGTGTGACTGTAATACTACAAGTGTGAACTGGGATATGTGGTTATATTACTACAAGTGTGAACTGGGGGATGTGGTTGTATTCCTACAAGTGTGAACTGGCGGATGTGGTTGTATTACCTACACGTGTGAACTGGGGGACATGTGGTTGTATTACTACAAGTGTGAAAGGGGGGATGTGGTTGTATTACTACAGGTTGAACTGGGGGATGTGGTTGTATTACTACAAGTGTGAAACTGAGGAGACATGTGGTGTGTATTAACTACAGTATGTAAACCTAGGGAGATGTGGTTTGTATTACTTACAAGGCTGTAAACTGGGGGATGTGGTGAGTATACTACGATGTGTGACTGTGGAGTGTGGTTGTATACTACAGGTGTGAAATGGGGGAATGTTGTTGTATTAGCTAGCAAGTGTGAGCTGTGGGATATGCTGGTTGTATTACTACAAGTGTGAAACTAGGGTATGTGGTTATATTTACTACAAATGTGAGTCTGAGGGAATGTGGGTTGTATTACTCGCAATGTGTAAAACTAGGGGGGGGTGGGAGGGAATGTGGTTGTATTACTACAAGTGTGAACTGAGGGATGTCGTTGTATTACTACAATATGAACAGGGAGATGTGGTTGTATTACTACACGTGTGAACTGGGGGCTGTGGTTGTATTACTACAAGTGTGAACTGGCGGATGTGGTTGTATTACCACAAGTGTGAACTGGGGGACATGTGGTTGTATTACTACACGTGTGAACTGGGGCATGTGGTTGTATTACTACAAGTGTGAAATGGGGGATGTGGTTGTACTGCTACAAGTGTGAACTGGGACATGTGGTTGTATTAGTAAAGTGTGAACTGGGGGATGTGGTTGTATTTCTACAAGTGTGAACTGGGGGATGTGGTTGTAGTACTAAAAGTGTGCACTGGGGTGATGTGGTTGTATTACTACAAGTGTGAACTGAGGGATGTGGTTGTATTACTACAAGTGTGAACTGAGGGATGTGGTTGTATTACTACAAGTGTGAACTATGGGATGTGGTTGTATTACTACAGGTATAAACTGGGGGATGTGGATGTATTACTACATGTGTGAACTGGGGTATGTGGTTGTATTACTACAGGTGTGAACTGGGGGCTGTGGTTGTATTGCTACAAATGTGAACTATGGGATGTGGTTGTATTACTACAGGTATAAACTGGGGGATGTGGATGTATTACTACATGTGTGAACTGGGGTATGTGGTTGTATTACTACAGGTGTGAACTGGGGGCTGTGGTTGTATTACTACAAGTGTGAACTGGCGGATGTGGTTGTATTACCACAAGTGTGAACTGGGGGACATGTGGTTGTATTACTACACGTGTGAACTGGGGCATGTGGTTGTATTACTACAAGTGTGAAATGGGGGATGTGGTTGTACTGCTACAAGTGTGAACTGGGACATGTGGTTGTATTAGTAAAGTGTGAACTGGGGGATGTGGTTGTATTTCTACAAGTGTGAACTGGGGGATGTGGTTGTAGTACTACAAGTGTGCACTGGGGTGATGTGGTTGTATTACTACAAGTGTGAACTGAGGGATGTGGTTGTATTACTTCAAGTTTGAACTGAGGGATGTGGTTGTATTACTACAAGTGTGAACTATGGGATGTGGTTGTACTACTGCAGGTATAAACTGGGGGATGTGGATGTATTACTACATGTGTGAACTGGGGTATGTGGTTGTATTACTACAGGTGTGAACTGGGGGCTGTGGTTGTATTGTACAATTATGAACTGGGGGATATGTGGTTGTATTACTACAAGTGTGAACTGGGGTATGTGGTTATATTACTACAAATGTGAATTGGGGGAATGTGGTTGTAATACTCGAAGTGTGAAATGGGGGGGGGGGGGGGTTGGGGGGAGGGGGCATGTGGTTGTATTACTACAAGTGTGAACTGGAGGACATACGGTTGTATTACTACAAGTGTGAACTGGGGGAACATATGGCTGTATAACTACAAGTGTGAACTGGGGGATGTGGTTGTATTACGACAAGTGTAAATTGGGGGATGTGGTTGTATTACTACAAGTGTGAACTGGGGGATGTGGTTGTAGTACTACAAGTGTGCACTGGGGTGATGTGGTTGTATTACTACAATTGTGAACTGAGGGATGTGGTTGTATTACTACAAGTGTGAACTGAGGCATGTGGTTGTATTACTACAAGTGTGAACTGGGGGATGTGGTTGTATTACTACAAGTGTAAACTGGGGGATGTGGATGTATTACTACATGTGTGAACTGGGGTATGTGGTTGTAATACTACAGGTGTGAACTGGGGGCTGTGGTTGTACTGCTGCAAGTGTGAACTGGGGGATATGTGGTTGTATTACTACAAGTGTGAACTGGGGTATGTGGTTATATTACTACAAATGTTAACTGGGGGAATGTGGTTGTATTACTCGAAGTGTGAATTGGGGGGGGGGGAAGGGGGCATGTGGTTGTATTACTACAAGTGTGAACTGGGGGACATGCGGTTGCATTATTACAAGTATGAACAGGGAGATGTGGTTGTATTACTACACGTGTGAACTGGGGGCTGTGGTTGTATTACTACAAGTGTGAACTGGCGGATGTGGTTGTATTACCACAATTGTGAACTGGGGGACATGTGGTTGTATTACTACAAGTGTGAACTGGGGCATGTGGTTCTATTACTACAAGTGTGAAATGGGGGATGTGGTTGTACTACTACAAGTGTAAACTGGGACATGTGGTTGTATTACTACAAGTGTGAACTGGGGACATGCGGTTGTATTATTACAAGTATGAACAGGGAGATGTGGTTGTATTACTACAAGTGTGAACTGGCGGATGTGGTTGTATTACCACAAGTGTGAACTGGGGGACATGTGGTTGTATTACTACAGTGTGAACTGGGGCATGTGGTTGTATTACTACAAGTGTGAAATGGGGGATGTGGTTGTACTGCTACAAGTGTGAACTGGGATATGTGGTTGTATTAGTAAAGTGTGAACTGGGGGATGTGGTTGTATTTCTACAAGTGTGAACTGGGGGATGTGGTTGTAGTACTACAAGTGTGCACTGGGGTGATGTGGTTGTATTACTACAAGTGTGAACTGAAGGATGTGGTTGTATTACTACAAGTGTGAACTGGGGGATGTTGTTGTATTACTACATGTGTAAACTGGGGGATGTGGTTGTATTACTACAAGTGTGAACTGGCGGATGTGGTTGTATTACCACAAGTGTGAACTGGGGGACATGTGGTTGTATTACTACAGTGTGAACTGGGGCATGTGGTTGTATTACTACAAGTGTGAAATGGGGGATGTGGTTGTACTGCTACAAGTGTGAACTGGGATATGTGGTTGTATTAGTAAAGTGTGAACTGGGGGATGTGGTAGTATTTCTACAAGTGTGAACTGGGGGATGTGGTTGTATTGCTGCAAGTGTGAACTGGGGGATATGTGGTTGTATTACTACAAGTGTGAACTGGGGGATGTGGTTGTAGTACTACAAATGTGCACTGGGGTGATGTGGTTGTATTACTACAAGTGTGAACTGGGGGACATGCGGTTGCATTATTACAAGTATGAACAGGGAGATGTGGTTGTTTTACTACACGTGTGAACTGGGGGCTATGGTTGTATTACTACAAGTGTGAACTGGCGGATGTGGTTGTATTACCACAATTGTGAACTGGGGGACATGTGGTTGTATTACTACAAGTGTGAACTGGGGGATGTGGTTGTATTACTACAAGTGTGAACTGGGGGATGTGGTTGTATTACTACAAGTGTGAATTGGGAGAAGTGGTTTGTATTACTACAAGTGTAAACTAGGGGATGTGGTTGTATTATTACAAGGGTGAACTGGGGATGTGGTTGTATTACTACATGTGTGAACTGGGGGACGTGTGGTTGTATTACTACAAGTGTGAAATGGGGGATGTGGTTGTATTACTACAATTGTGAACTGGGGGATGCGGTTGTATTACTACAAGTGTGAACTGGGGTATGTGGTTGTATTACTACAAGTGTGTATTGGGGGAAGTGGTTGTATTACTACAAGTGTGAACTGGGGGATGTGTGGTTGTATTACTCCAAGTGTGAACTGGGGTGATGTGGTTGTATTACTACAATTGTGAACTGGGGTGATGTGGCTGTATTACTACAAGTGTGAACTGGGGGACATGTGGTTATATTACTACAAGTGTTAAATAGGAGGGGGGGCGGGTGTGACTGTAATGCTACAAGTGTGAACTGGGATATGTGGTTATATTACTACAAGTGTGAACTGGGGGATGTGGTTGTATTCCTACAAGTGTGAACTGGGGGATGTGGTTGTATTACTGCAAGTGTGAACTGGGGGGTGTGGTTGTATTACTACAAGTGTGAACGTGGGGAGGTGGTTATATTACTAAAGTGTGATCTGGGGATGTGGTTGTATTACTACAAGTGTAAACTGAGGGACATGTGGTGTGTATAACTACAAGTATGAACAGGGAGATGTGGTTGTATTACTACAAGTGTAAACTGGGGGATGTGGATGTATTACTACATGTGTGAACTGGGGGACATGTGGTTATATTACTACAAGTGTTTAATAGGGGGGGGCGGTATGACTGTAATACTACAAGTGTGAACTGGGATATGTGGTTATATTACTACAAGTGTGAACTGGGGGATGTGGTTATATTACTACAAGTGTGAACTGGGGGATGTGGTTGTATTACTACAAGTGTAAACTGGGGGATGTGGATGTATTACTACATGTGTGAACTGGGGTATGTGGTTATATTACTACAGGTGTGAACTGGGGGCTGTGGTTGTATTACAAAAGTGTGAACTGGGGGATGTGGTTGTATTACTACAAGTGTAAACTGAGGGACATGTGTGTTTTACTACAAGTATGAACAGTTAGATGTGGTTGTATTACTACACGTGTGAACTGGGGACTGTGGTTGTATTACTACAAGTGTGAACTGGCGGATGTGGTTGTATTACCACAAGTGTGAACTATCGGATGTGGTTGTATTACCACAAGTGTGAACTGGGGGACATGTGGTTGTATTATTACAAGTGTGAACTGGGGCATGTGGTTGTATTACTACAAGTGTGAAATGGGGGATGTGGTTGTACTACTACAAGTGTTAACTGAGACATGTGGTTGTATTAATACAAGTGTGAACTGGGGGATGTGGTTGTATTACTACAAGTGTGAACTGGGGGATGTGGTTGTAGTACTACAAGTGTGCATTGGGGTGATGTGGTTGTATTACTACAAGTGTGAACTGAGGGATGTGGTTGTATCACTACAAGTGTGAACTGAGGGATGTGGTTGTATTACTACAAGTGTGAACTGGGGGATGTGGTTGTATTACTACAAGTGTAAACTGGGGGATGTGGATGTATTACTACATATGTGAACTGGGGTATGTGGTTGTATTACTACAGGTGTGAACTGAGGGCTGTGGTTGTATTGCTGCAAGTGTGAACTGGGGGATATGTGGTTGTATTACTACAAGTGTGAACTGGGGTATGTGGTTATATTACTACAAATGTGAACTTGGGGAATGTGGTTGTATTACTCGAAGTGTGAATTGGGGGGGCTGGAGGCATTTGGTTGTATTACTACAAGTGTTAACTGGGGGACATGCGGTTGTATTATTACATGTATGAACAGGGAGATGTGGTTGTATTACTACAAGTGTGAACTGGGGGTTGTGGTTGTATTACTACAAGTGTGAACTGGCGTATGTGGTTGTATTACCACAAGTGTGAACTGGAGGACATGTGGTTGTATTACTACAAGTGTCAAATGGGGGATGTGGTTGTATTACTACGAGTGTAAACTAGGGGATGTGGTTGTATTTCTACAAGTGTGAACTGAGGGATGTGGTTGTATTACTACAAGTGTAAACTAGGGGATGTGGTTGTATTATTACAAGGGTGAACTGGGGGATGTGGTGGTATTACTACATGTGTGAACTGGGGGACGTGTGGAATGTATTACTACAAGTGTGAAATTGGGGATGTGGTTGTATTACTACAAGTGTGAACTGGGGGATGCGGTTGTATTACTACAAGTGTAAACTAGGGGATGTGGTTGTATTACTACAAGTGTGAACTGTGGGATGTGGTTGTATTACTACAAGTGTGAACTGGGGGATATGTGGTTGTTTTACTACAAGTGTGAACTGGGGTATGTGGTTATATTACTACAAATGTGAACTGGTGGAATGTGGTTGTATTACTCGAAGTGTGAATTGAGGGAAGGGTAGGGGGCATGTGTTTGTATTACTACAAGTGTGAACTGGGGGACGTGTGGTTGTATTACTACAAGTGTGAACTGGGGGACATGTGGTTGTATTACTACAAGTGTGAAATGGGGACATATGGTTGTATTACTACAAGTGTGAACTGGGGGACATGTGGTTGTATTACTACAAGTGTGAATTGGGGGAACATATGATTGTATAACTACAAGTGTGAACTGGGAGATGTGGTTGTATTACGACAAGTGTAAATTGGGGGATGTGGTTGTATTACTACAAGTGTGAACTGGTGACATTTGGTTGTATTAGTACAAGTGTGAACTGGGGAATGTGGTTGTATTACTACAAGTGTGAACTTGTGGACATGCGGTTGTATTATTACAAAGTGTGAACTTGTGGATGTGGTTGTATTACTACAAGTGTGAACTCGGGGATGTGGTTGTATTACTACAAGTGTAAACTGGGGGGCTGTGGTTGTATTACTACTAGTGTTAACTGGGGGCTGTGGATGTATTACTACAAGTGTGAACTCGGGGATGTGGTTGTATTACTACAAGTGTGAACTGGGGGCTGTGGTTGTATTACTACAATTGTGAACTTGGGGATGTGGTTGTATACAACAAGTGTGAACGAGAGACCTGTGGGTGTATTACTACATGTTTTAACTGGGGGATGTGGTTGTATTACTACAAATGTGAACTGGGGGATGTCGTTGTATTACTACAAGTGTGAACTGGGGGATGTGGTTGTATTACTACAAGTCTAAACTAGTCACCTGTGGCTATATTACTGCAAGTGCGATCTAGGGACCTGTTGTTGTATTTCTACTAGCGTGAACTAGGGACCTGTGGTTGTGTTACCATAAGTGTAAAATGTAGGTATGGGTTGTTATGGGATCGAGGTTCTACAAAGGACCTACTAATGAATGAATGAATGAACGAATGAGATAGGGATAGCTGGTGTATGACGTCACAACGTGAAATTTGCAGTATGTCGTCACAACGTGAAAGTTGCAGTACGTCGTCACAACGTGAAAGTTGGAGTATGTCGTCACAACGTGAAAGTTGCAGTACGTCGTCACAACGTGAAAGTTGGAGTATGTCTTCACAACGTGAAAGGTGGAGTATGTTGTCACAACGTGAAAGTTGCAGTATGTCGTCACAACCTGAAAGTTGCAGTATGTGTCACAACGTGAAAGTTGCAGTATGTCGTCACAACGTGAAATTTGCAGTATGTCGTCACAACGTGAAAGTTGCAGTACGTCGTCACAACGTGAAAGTTGCAGTATGTCGTCACAACGTGAAAGTTGCATTATGTCGTCACAACGTGAAAGGTACAGTATGTTATCACAACGTAAAAGTTGGAATATATCGT
Source organism: Cepaea nemoralis (assembly GCA_014155875.1). Lineage (NCBI taxonomy): Eukaryota > Metazoa > Mollusca > Gastropoda > Stylommatophora > Helicidae > Cepaea > Cepaea nemoralis. The sequence continues at coordinate 15,249 of JACEFZ010008689.1, forward strand.
CACAACGTGAAAGTTGAAGTATGTCGTCACAACGTCAAAGTTGGAGTATGTCGTCACAACGTGAAAGTTGCAGTACGTCGTCACAACGTGAAAGTTGCAGTACGTCGTCACAACGTGAAAGTTGGAGTATGTTGTCACAACGTGAAATTTGCAGTATGTCGTCACAACGTGAAAGTTGCAGTGTGTCGTCACAACGTGAAAGTTGCAGTATGTCGTCACAACGTGAAAGGTGCAGTATGTCGTCACAACTTGAAAGGTGCAGTATGTCGTCACAACGTGAAAGGTGCAGTATGTTGTCACAACGTGAAATTTGCAGTATGTCGTCACAACGTGAAAGGTGCAGTATGTCGTCACAACGTGAAAGGTGCAGTATGTCGTCACAACGTGAAAGGTGCAGTATTTGTCACAACTTGAAATGTGCAGTATGTCGTCACAACGTGAAAGTTGCAGTATGTCGTCACAACGTGAAAGTTGCAGTATGTCGTCACAACTTGAAAGGTGCAGTATGTCGTCACAACTTGAAAGGTGCAGTATGTCGTCACAACTTGAAAGTTGCAGTATGTCGTCACAACGTGAAAGTTGCAGTATGTCGTCACAACGTGAAAGTTGCAGTATGTCGTCACAACGTGAAAGTTGCAGTATTTGTCACAACTTGAAATGTGCAATATGTCGTCACAACGTGAAAGTTGCAGTATGTCGTCACAACGTGAAAGTTGCAGTATGTCGTCACAACGTGAAAGTTGCAGTATTTGTCACAACTTGAAATGTGCAGTATGTCGTCACAACGTGAAAGTTGCAGTATGTCGTCACAACGGGAAAGTTGCAGTATGTCGTCACAACGCAACGGAAAAGTTGGAGAATATCGTCACAACCTGACAGGTAGAGGGAAAGATCAGGAGAGCAGATGCTAATTAGTTTGAAATCATAGCAGAAAGGAACAACGGTTGACAGCACACGAGACAGGAAGTTATGGACAGACATGATCGCCAGCGCCACACGACATGGGCTGTAAGAAGATTGGCAGTACACGAGATAGAAGACCATGGAAAGACAAGATCACTATAGCCACTGGTCATGAAGGAAACCTAGTCCATATGTGAAGGTACCTGGTATATATGTAAGGATACCTAGTCTAGATGTGAGGGTACTTGGTCTATATGTGAGGGTACTCAGTCTATATGTGAGAGTATTTGGTCTATATGTGAGGGTATCTGGTCTGTATGTGAGGGTATCTGGACTACATGTGAGGGTACCTGGTCTATATGTGAGGGTACTTGGTCTATTTGTGAGGGTACTTGGTCTATATGTGAGGGTACTTGGTCTATATGTGAGGGTACCTGGTCTATATGTGAGGGTACCTGCTCTATATGTGAGGGTACCTGGTCTATATGTGAGGGTACCTGGTCTATATGTGAGGGTACTTGGTCTATATGTGAGTGTACTTGGTCTATATGTGAGGATACTTGGTCTATATGTGAGGGTACTTGGTCTATATGTGAGAGTACCTGGTCTATATGTGAGGGTACCTGGTCTATATGTGAGGGTATATGGTCTATAAGTGAGGGTACTTGGTCTATATGTGAGGGAACCTGGTCTATATGTGAGGGTACTTGGTCTATATGTGAGGGTACCTGGTCTATATGTGAGGGTATATGGTCTATAAGTGAGGGTACTTGGTCTATATGTGAGGGAACCTGGTCTATATGTGAGGGTACTTGGTCTATATGTGAGGATACTTGGTCTATATGTGAGGGTACTTGGTCTATATGTGAGAGTACCTGGTCTATATGTGAGGGTACCTGATCTATATGTGATGGTACCTGGTCTATATGTGAGGGTACCTGCTCTATATGTGAGGGTACTTGGTCTAGATGTAAGGGTACTTGGTCTATATGTGAGGGTGCTTGGTCTATATGTGAGGGTACTTGATCTATATGTGAGGGTACTTGGTCTATATGTGAGGTTACTTGGTCTATATGTGAAGGTACCTGGTCTATATGTGAGGGTACCTATTCTATATGTGAGGGTACTTGGTCTATATGTTAGGGTATCTGGTCTATATGTGAGGGTATCTGGTCTATATGTGAGGGTACTTTGTCTATATGTTAGGGTACCTGTTCTATATGTGAGGGTACCTTGTCTAGATGTGAGGGTATTGGTCTATATGTGAGGGTACTTGTTCTAGATGTTAGGGTACATATAGACCAGGTACCCTCACATATAGACCAGGTATCCTCACATATAGACCAAGTACCCTCACATATAGAACAAATACCCTCACATATAGACCAGGTACCCTCACTTATAAACCAAGTACCCTCACATATAGACTAGGTACCCTCACATATAGACCAGGTACCCTCACATATAGACCAGGTATCCTCACATATAGGAGGGTACTTGGTCTATATGTAAGCGTACTTGGTGTATATGTGAGGGTACCTGGTCTATATGTGAGCGCATATGGTCTATATGTGAGGGTACTTGGTCTATATGTGAGGGTATCTGGTCTATATGTGAGGGTACTTGATCTATATGTGTGGGTACCTGGTCTATATTTGAGGGTACCTTGTCTAGATGTGAGGGTACTTAATCTATATGTGAGGGTACCTGGCATATATGTGAGGGTACCTGGTCTATATGTGATGGTACCTAGTCTAGATGTGAGGGTACTTGGTCTATATGTGAGGGTACTTGGTTTATATGTGAGAGTACCTAGTTTATATGTGACTGTACCTGGTCTATATGTGAGTGTATTTGTTCTATATGTGAGGGTACCTAGTCTAGATGTGAGGGTACCTGGTCTATACATGAAGGTACTTGGTCTATATTTGAGGATACGTGGTCTATATGTGAGGGTATCTGGTACACGTAAATTATAGACATATACACATGTTGGTAATTTAAGCACACATTAATTAAATACAAACACGCAGCCAATCAGGAAAACTAACAGATAAATGTGCAAACATCATTACTTGCAAAGGGGCATAACTACTCTCAACAGGGGAAACTATAAACTTTGAAACCCTAGTGTAACACTGAAAGATTTCTTCACGTGCGGAAGCTAGATAGGTGAATATTAGCACACAAAGCTAATAAAACGGTTTACTGTAGTCACAAACGAGTGTGTAAGGCTGATTTATGACTACTTGGCCGGTTTAAGAGGCTCAAAATATGTTTCCTATCTCTATCATGTAAGTATGGCAACAACACGGACAAAAGCGAACGACACACTGTGTTACACAAATTGACACGGACAACTTACAACAACTCGCGCTTTGCGGCAAACGATCCGCAAAATGATTCACTCTTTTGTATATTTCTTTCACTCATTCTCTTCCACACTCCTTTCATACCCGCTTTCATTCCACACTGGTTTAAAAAGGTGTTATGTAATTAAAATATTGTTGTAGGAAAGAAAATAAATGACCACTCTATTTATATTAAATGGTTGGCTCGGTTTACACCAGCTTTTGAGCCAAATGACTGTGCCGTATCTCTGCACCGGTCATTTCTGTACAAAAATTTACATGATTATGAGGATTGTTTACTACCAATCATGAGAGTACTGATTCCTATACTTACTCTAATCTAAGTTGGTGTGCTGAGCTACGCTAACTAAGGGAAATAATCTAACTAAATGAAAAAATAGGGTGATGTGTGTTAGTTACCTGAATGTTTGTTTCTAAATATGATGTTATAACTTGTAAATGAAGATACAAATTTAAATAATGTTTCATTTAACTAAGCTATATAAAAATGTGTTTAAATGATGATGTATTAATGTTGCGTTTACTAAGTTTAAGAGTACTATCTAATGGTTTGACCTATATGACTTTCTAACTGAGTATAGATGAAGTTTCACTCTTAAATGCTACTAATTTGCTATTAAACCAAAATTATATAGGGATGGTTTTGAACATTCTATTACAACTATGATATTAAATGCAACTGTAATACAAACATGTTATGATACATATCACAAATGATTCTAATTATACATTAATTAAACTAATTACTTCCAGGTGTGTTCTTGAAGTCGCGTTCTCTGTTGAATCTCGATGAGATAGAATAATATAGACAATGTCTGATATATACGCGCTCGTCCTGGGTAAAGTTCGAATACAGTTCTACTCACTGGTTACATATGGAATATGATGATGGCGTAGACATCTTCTGATGTGTCTGTCCTTTCTTGCTTATAATGACACAGTTCGTGCTAGTAACTTTCAGGCGATTCACACTTTTAAGAGCACCAGAGTGTCTATCATTTAACATTCTAGGCACAGATTATTTACAGTGTCAATGAATGAGGTGCTGTCGAATCGCTCCTCTCAGGTACCTCAGGTATCTCAATCTGAGAAGGTCGACTGAGCGTGTCTGCAAGCAAGTTCATCTTTCCCTTTATATGTCTAATAGTGAATGCATAGTTCTGGAGTATCAAAGACCACCTGTAAATCCTGTTATTGTTGTGGACTCCAGTTTGCATAACTGTCAGAGGGGAATTATCAGATTCGATGACAAAATGAGTACCCGCTAAGAATCGATGGAGCTTACGGACACAATAGATGATGCTTAAGGCCTCTAATTCAGATACTCCATACCTCGACTCAGCAGGTGTGATTTTCCGGCTTACATAAATGATTGGGTGGAAGATTCCCTCATAGAACTGGCCTAGTATGCCGGCGATGGAAATAGCGCTTGCGTCTGTACGGAGAAAATACGTAAGGCTTGGATTAGGTAAGCGTAAGATTGGTACAACGCTAAACATTTGCTTTATTTTTGATAATGCATCAATTAAATCTGCATCTTTTACATTGAGTTTTACAGATGATTTCAATACATTGGAAAAAACGCTGGTAATTTCAGCTAAATTAGGTATAAACTTGTTGTAATAATTTACCTAGACCAAGTAAGCTTCTAACTTGCTTCTTAGGTCGTTGGCATTGTTAGATTAAAATTTTGGTAACAATTTTATCGTCTGTTTTGAGTTGGCCTCTCGTGATGGTATGGCCAAGGAAATCAATTTCTTCCAGCCCCAACTCAACTTTTGTTGGTTTTACAGTAAGACCGAAAAGTCTCAATCTATCGAAGACGTGTCGCAGTTTCTGTAGATGTGTTGTCCAGTCTGCCGTATGAATACATATATCGTCAATGTACGTCTCCGTATTCGTCACTCCATGAAGAAGATCTCTAGTGAGTCAAACAAAAGTGGCTGGAGCATTACGAAGGCCAAAAGGAAGGAATCGCCACTCATAGAGACCTAAGGGTGTTGAGAATGCAGTCAGATGAATAGATAGTTTGTGCATCGGGACCTGCCAATATCCCTTCGTTAGGTCGAGTTTGGAAAAGATCCTAGAAGTTGACATATTGAGAATAAGATCTTCGCATGATGGGATTGGCTCTGCGTCTACCTTGGTAACATTATTTAACTTACGATAATCGACACAGAGGCGAATGGTTGAGTCCTTTTTCCTCACCAAGACAATTGGAAAAGAATATTCTGACTACGACTTTTGGATTATTCCACTCGACTCAAGACTCAGGATTTCCTTGTCGAGTTTTTCCCTGTAACTTAACGGGATGGAATAAGGTCGGCATTTGATAGGGGTGTTATCAGACAGAATAATGGAGTGTTCGATTCTGTCAGTCCTACCTGGAATGTCGAAAAAATGTCCCTATATTCTGTTACTAACGCTATCATCTGTCGTCTTTGCTCGTCTGTGAGTCTTGGTTCTATTCGTATGCTATCAATTGTCGTAGTCGTGTCTACTGTCGGAACTGGTAGTTCCATGTCGTCGTCCTCTGTCTGATTCAGTACTGTGGTGGTACTAAGTGCGTGTTCTGTTTGCTGACTATGTGCGTTTGCGATGTCATCGTCTTCTGTCACACTAACTAGTGTAGTTGCGTTGTGTGCGTCTGTCGTCTGGTTGCTTGGTGTAGATGCACTCTGTTCGTCTGTCATCTGTTCTTCTTGTCGTGAAAAGTAAGGCTTCAGCATGTTGATATGAAATATCTTTAATTTTTGGTTTATCGATATTTCATAATCGACATCTGATATCTTTCGTACCACTTTGAATGGCCCTTGCCATGACGTTAACAATAAATTACGTTTATCTGGTAATAGAAGTAGCACCTCCTGTTCAGGTTCGAGGTGTATTTGTGTCTGTGACCTGGTTACTGCATTGGCCGTGTTAGTTTCCTTCCAGGCTGATATTTCATCAGCAGTGCAGTGTTTTAATCTTGGTAGGCAGCCAAGAATTAGGTCCGTACACGGGTTGTTTAAAATCGTGCACGTAAATGTGCCGGAAAGGAACGGGGTGTTTATACGGGCTGTTGCCAGTGGGTATTTCTCAATATTACCCGAAAAGGTACGGCATTTCACAAAATTGCCCGTATAATCCTCTGGATTAACTAGTTCTCTCTTTAACCCGATTAAAGTACTTCCACTATCAAGTAACCATTGGCATGGTTTATCATTGACCAGTGCATCGTGGAACATTAGATTGCCTCTGGAGGCTATAGCTGCGTTCCCATTCTCAATAGAGGATGGTACCATGTGTCCACATTTGAGTTTCCCGTCCGCATGGAACCGGTGACAAGTATCACATCTTTCAAAGTTTAAAATATCTGTAACAGCAGCCACATCCTCACATTCATTGAATGGTAACACATTTTCATTCTCACACTCAGTCTCACTGCCACTATCGGACGATGTGTCAATCAGTACAGCATTGCTGGCTTTCATTCTTTGACGCCCCAAACACCTACTGCTATAATGGCCGTACGAAGAACAAAAAAAAACATTTAACTGCCCGTTTGTATGCACTTCTCTTACTCTCCTGCTTTTTAATCATCATTTCAAGATGTGCAGGGTATGACGGGTTTTTGTCACACATAGAATATTGTTGGTGATTTAAATGACAGTACATACATAGAGGTGGCTTTTGGTTTTGCCTATCTTTCTTTTGGTATGATGTCTGTTTGAAAGATTTTCTAGGCTGGTTGTTGGCAAAAGCCGCAATTTCAGATTCATTTATGGATGTTTTAAAAATGTCTCTGTTTGAAGAGAAATAAGCCGAACCTCGTTTTTCTAATTGTTCTAGTGACTCAATGTCTGCTTGTTGAAGGAACTTAGCGAAGGGAGATGGAACTGTAGATATGACTATGTCCATGACCATTAAGTCTTGTAACTTCTCAAAACTTTTCCCTATTTTTGCTGCCTTAAGCCATTTACTGAAGACACTTTGAACATTAGATACATAATCAATGAACGTTTCGTTTGACTTTGGTTTAATCTGAGAATACTGGATCTGATATCCAGGAGCATCGAGTAGAAAATGCTGCATAATTCTATCATGAATATATTGGTAGTTAGTTCTTAACTCTGCTGGAATAGATTCAATTACTTTTAAGGGCTCACCAGAGAGATTCTTCATGTAGATCATTGCCCAATCTTCCAAAGGTATTTTCTGAAATTTAAGCTGGAACTCGATATTTTCGGTCCAGGCGGAGATGGAATCTCCTTGGCAGTAGGGCTTCACGATCCCTTTATACTTCGTAAATTTGTTCTGCTCCTCCTGACTCTTTTGCTTAGTGGTAGCTATCTGAACATGTGAATCAATCTCCATTTCTTTCATCTTTATCTGTGTATGTGAGTCTAATTCCATTTGTTTTTCCTTTAGTTCTAATTCTTTCTGTTTAGTGGTTTGCTCTAATTCTATTTGTTTTTGTTTGGTGGCTTGTTCTAATTCTGACATTTCTTTTTGGTGTTGTCTCTCACGTGCTCGTTCATCTCTCTCAGCTGTTGCCTTTCTTTCTACTTCTTCTTTGTATTTCTGATTTGCCCATTGTTCTAATTTATCCCCGCTGTAATTTAGATCTTTCCCTGCTTGGATAAATTCTCCTAGTGTTGACATTGTATAAATTCACGTTCGCACAACAATGGTTCTACACACAGTTTTATAATCAATAAGTATTACAATTTACAGTCTCGCTCTGAAAAAATAAGATGCTTTCATTAATTGAGATCATCAAAATATGTAAATATACTCATCTGATCTTATGACACTTTGGCTACTTGGGATGTCACACCTCTTTCTCGTACACCAGATAGATCGCTCGCTACACAAGATAGATCAGCTCGTACACAAAATAGATCGGCTCGCTACTACGATCGATGTTCCTGTTGCGTAGAGCAGCAACAATTAATACATTGCATTTGTTACACAATACAAGATAGTGAATAACTTAAATCACTCAATTTTTTACGAAATGAAACACACAAATGTGATATGATTGATATGGATGATATGAATGAAATGTTTGAATGAATGAATCGTCAAATGTCTGTCTCTGTCGTCTTGTCTTCGCTTTCTGCTATTTCTGACTGAGCTATCTTCTACCTGATCGTAATCTGTACACTACTTGACTTTTCCCTGTACTAACTGTACTACTGACATCTTATTTCGTGGGTATGTTGGCTGAATAATTTGAGAAAAAAATATAAGATCTTGAAAAATAATCGTCAAAATAATGAAAATAATCAATATAAGATAAATAATCCCAACATACTTCTTGTGGGCACTCTTATTGAGTCAATAATAAATAATGACAAGAAATATACCAAATACTGATCGCCCTGCTCTTACACGAAGCTTTCAAATTGAGCACGGTGCGTCATTCTCATAGGTCAATCTGACGACCTCAAAAATCGATAACAGCGCACTCGTGGTTTTGGTGAATCAACATGTTACAAATTTACACCACACATAATTTAAATACTTAAACAAGGATCAATATAATTTGCAATTTACGTGGGTTACTGGTTGATAATAGTAGCTTGAACGTGGTTCAAGCCCCACCGTCTGACACCAATTATAATCCTGCCTGTCAACAACCTAACTTTGACAGGCACACATGGATTCTTCTTTTGCACCACACGAATGACAACTCGTACGTCGTACAAAAGGATATCAATTTATTCGGGACTAGTTGCATACTAGCTCCGAGAGCTGACAATTATATCGATCACATACAGCATGGCAATATTACGTTACAACATCATCTATGGTAAGATCACTGCACTAGTCTAAGCCTAAGTCTATCACTATTGCTACTGTCCTGTAAACAAACAAAGTATTCTGGGCGAATACTACGATCCGTCTTCTACGCTGTCAAGTCCCCGTCTGCCCGACTTTCGTGGCGTGTCCAGCCACGCGTCGGTGACCCTTCGTGCGTCAGCAGGTTTGCGTGCTTGGTAGTCTAGCACGCGTTTAGTGGCTTGTCAATTGTCACTCTTCTAGAGTAACCACTATTAAGGGATACTCCACGTGGTACTGGTATCCCCACTCTATTCTGGGTAACTCCTGATCATGTCCTGCCGTGTCCCCTTTTAGGACACGTGTGTGTCCAGTCGGAGAACTGTTCATAGTTCTCCTCACTGCTACTGTCCCTTTTATTCCCTATTTCCTATATAGGCATGTGATCTCTATCCTGTTTTAGCTCTATTCCTTTGTTCTATTCATCTCTTCTCTATTTGCCTACGTGCAGCTCTTTGACAATCATCATCATCATCATCATCATCATCATCAAGTGGCAGTTCTTTTTTACAGCGCGTGCCTCTCATTACGGCCAGAATTAAAATTTCTCAGTGCCTTGACACTTCTGTCTCCCACACCCTCGTGCCCTGTGCCTGTAGTTCCCTGTAGGACACACTAGTTTCCCTCAGTGTTGACTTTAAAGCAACCATTTGTTAATGATGCACTCTTGACTGTGTCCCCAGATACCAGAAATGGAGGCTCGAAGTCTGCTGGTGGCCATACTGGTATTTATATCAACAACAACAAACATCCAGGCCAACACGGTCGTGTTCTACCCTCCCCCACTCACCAGCTACGTCCTCTACCACAGCCACGTATCCGGCGCCCTAGCCAGCCTGGGCCACGAGGTGTGGCTCTGTGTGCCAGAGTCCATCCTCAAGAAGAACCTGGTCAAGGATAAGACTGTCAACATTCTAATATACGGACAAGAATTGGGCGACATTGAGAGACATATACATAAAAACAATAACATCCTTTATCATTTCTGGAACAGAGAGCCAACTCAAGGAGTACACGCACAAGGTCCTATTTCTCGGGAGATGACAAAAGTTGCCAGCATTGTCCTGGGAGACAGATCTTTTGTGGACAAAGTCAGAGATCTAAAGCCGGATCTAATTGTGTTGGATTCAGTGCAATTCAACATGAATATGGTTGTGCTTCCCTACGTGCTGGACATCCCTTTTGCCTTCATTGGAGCAATTCATGAAGTGCTCGTATCAAAGGTTCCTTTCAGTCCAGCAACAACACCATATCCAATTGACTTCATTAGCGACAGAATGACGTTCTTTCAGAAGCTTCAGGTGACTCTCCTTTTCCTTTACCGTGTCAACTTTGACACTTTTCATGATAGCAGTCTGGTGTCCAAATTTGCTCCACACAAACCCTATAAAACCATCAATGAAATAGCGGCTAATGCTGAAGTTTTCATTGCCGAAGTTGACCACATACTGGACTACCCACGGACAATGCTGCCAAACACCAAACTGATTGGAGGGTCGTCCGCGTCTCCTGCAAAGCCACTGACAGGAGAGTTCCAGAAGTTTGTGGATGAAGCTACCACTGGAATCATCGTCATGTCGTTCGGCGGGGGAGAAGTTAACATTCCTATTGACATCTCCTCAAGGATCGTTTCTGCTTTCCAACAACTTGAACTGAGGGTAGTGTGGAAAGTAAACCTGGCCTCCCCTGACCCTAAACAGATAAAGACCTCCTTGTGGATACCACAAAATGACCTCCTGGGACACGAGAAAACCAAACTGTTCGTGTCCCATTGTGGAAAGAACGGACAATACGAGGCGCTCTACCACGGAGTGCCCATACTCTGCCTGCCCATATTTGGAGATCAGGCCTACAACTCTCAGAGAGTCAGGGTTAAGCAACTTGAACTCTACGCTGACATGCGTGATGCTAGCGCAGACGAGCTGGCCGCCATGATGAAAGAAATCATCTACGGGGGCAAATACACAGACAACATGAAGAAAGCTTCCCGCCTTTACCGGGAGCTGTACAAAGTGCCAAAACACGAAGCTGCGTACTGGCTAGATCACGTGATGAAATATGGAGGAGACTATATGAGGTCACCAGGTCAACAGATGCCGTGGTATCAACTCCTTGTGTTAGACGTCATTGCGTTTCTCCTCCTCGTTATTCTCTCCATCGTCCTGGTGCTATACGCCCTTATCAAGACTTGCTTCCGGTTGTACAACGGAAATCCCCGGAAAGTTAAATCAAAACGGGTATAATTGATTCCTGCTTTCACCCAAAGTTTTGAAATGTACTGAACATTTGTAGAACAATTAATCAACTTTATTGTACAATATCAGAACTGTGTTTTAAGTATGTTAGTCAAAGAAGAATTCATCTATTCACTCCGTATGTTATATACCTCTTCTGTGTGAACCTGACAAGCCATAGAGAAATTATGCCAGGCTGCAAATGGTGCAAGCTACTGTTTGTGTATTGTGTGTTTAAATATAATCACGTGTACATGAACCTGTGTAGAGTGGCGCCATTTTAGCAATGTGATTGACGTATGTTGATATGACCACGTGATGTGTATCAGCCAGTAAATGGAGAACCATGTAACACTCCTCAAGGCAGATAGGACATATGGTACCAGACTCATATTTGGCTAGAGCAACATCGCACTCCGGCACACCGCGTTCCACACCAGCTGCAGACGCTTGGAAGCACAACACTTTGTGTCGATCTTTAACAATAGTATGAATGTCGGTCGCTCCGAAAGCAATGACAAGCTACTGAGCGTAAACTTCTCTAGTAAATCACAAATACCCATGGAAATCATGGGGTTGAGTATCGTGTCATGAAGCGGGTTCTCTCTCTGAGGTAATTTATCATGCGGAGGACTCGCCGTGATTTGGCTCGTTATAAGGTTCACTGGAGGTTGAATATCCTGCCTATCTCGTTACACTCACATGCACATGACGGGACGACTGTTGTCACATGCCTGTGGTCATTGACATTAAGGTGAGTGGCCGTACAAGATAAACAGTTCACGAGATAAAATAGGGCGGATAGTAAGTCCCCCAGAGGGCGTAAATGAGAAGACAGTAATTGAAAGGGGGAGCTGAGAAGAAGTCAGCTGGCTAAAATAAAGGTGAGGCAGACAGTTTGAGCAGTGAGGTTGTGTGTTATGGGGGAGGCAATGTGGGGGATAGAATTGTTGAAAAGAGAGGGACAAAGACTGACGGAGGGCAGTTGATGTTTGGACTCCGAGCTGAGAGGGAGTTGAGTCTAGACCGGACCAGGAGAAGGTCGTGGTCTGAGAAAGTGAAGAATTGTGACGGAGTTCGGAAGAGAACTCCGCACTGTGGGTTCCAGGGATAGTGAGTGGAATTCGAGACCCAGAGTGGGTTATTTTGAGTCGGGCCTAGAGAGAGGCTAGTATACCTGTCGTGTGGGACGAGATGTTAGTAGCCTTGAGAGGTAGTGTTATTCGAAGTGTCCCATTGGGATGGAGATATATTCTTAGAGAATTATTGTTCCTGGATTTATATGCTACATGTGTCTGTGTTCATTCAGAATTAAAGGAATATTATGTGCTCAATCAACGCTTGTTCACTGACTGGTGTTTGGTGGTGATGCATCTTGGTTAATCTGTTGTTAAACATCACATTTTACCAGGACATACCCTAGACACAACCATAGCCACTCTATCTGTCACTTAGTCAACATTCACTTTGTGTCAGAGTAGATTTCTGGAGGCTTCGTCCGATCAAGAACAATATAGACATTGTTGTCATTCCGTTTATCTGTGAACTAGTCGATTAGAAAGAATACTAACATCAGAGACATTAGTCGGATGCCCAATTACAACAACAATGATGAGGGCTCTCCTGTCAAGAATAAACACCATTTTCAGCAGACAAAGCATTTCAAAAGTGTCGGAGAATTAATACAGAGTCCACGAGAAACCAGGTAAAAATATCATTTCTCACTCGGAGTGGGGAGAGTAGACGGGGAAAGACTGTCCACGATATAAACACTGGTGTTTCTCCTGTGCGGGAATTGGCTAGCGGAGAGTTCACGAAAGGCCACCACAGGTAAAACCATTGCCCACCCTGGGAGGGAGAGGGGACAGCGGGGTTTACTCACAGTACACAGACAAGGTTTTGCGCTGCTGAGAGAGCTGTCTGGAGGACAGCGGACAATAAGTCGGCGCTGTTTAGGATAGTTGTTCACGAAAAATAGACAGGCGCCAAAGGTGAAGGTCAGGTGAACTTGTGAACAGCGAGTATGTGTGTGTACGGCGTCTTCAGAGTTCGGTGCAGATAATAAGACGGAAAGGGGCGCCAGGGGAGTTACGAGGGTAATTCATGGTTAAAAACTCGCCAGTAGGAGGGGGGTTATAGGAGTAAAGTGTGGGGAACACACAAAAGTGACAATCGTTGCTCCACAGAAAAGTAAAAGTTTCTGCACGGATTATTGTGATAAAGAGAAACAGAGATGACCGGCGGGTTCAAGGCCGTGGACAATGGAATTTTACTGAGAAATTGTCCAGAGTAGAACGAGATAAACACGTTGTTTTTCTACTGAAACTAGGATTTGCGTTTAACGTCTTTGTATGTGTGTCATCATCGAGAAACAAACCACAACAGTCATTCAGGTGCCGTCTTCGAAAGTATGAGCGCATTTCTTCACCAAAAAAGACTTGCAAAGCGGATTTAAAGCGCATGATCATTTTCTGTCATTCGTTGGTTTAACCTGGTCAGCAACAGTGAAACCATACCATCACTTCAAAGCGACAGTGACTACCCAGATAAACATTCATTGATTTTAAAGATATTTTCGGCTCCCCAAAACGCAACGAAAACCCAATATTTCTGGCAAAACAAGAGCGTTCACATACATTATACAATCACAGGCCAACTCTACAGGGAGGGTTACAAAAACGTTACGGACTGTGTAGAGACAAGGCGTTGGGATAATTATCATCATCTTCAACTTTTACGACAGTCGAAAATCGTGTCATCACGTCAACAAAAAGTGACAGTGCATCAGAACATTAATTCATTGTGGGAATCTAACGTCGTAATTTTTTCAAAACAGTAACGGACAGACATTTCCGGGCGATTTTCGGACACTATTAAAAACAAACTAAGGACTTTTGTAAGATTCTACCATCACATTGGTGGCGGCAACCCTTGTTTGCTTCTGTTGTTCTCATCGTCCTAAGTATTGTTGTTGTGCGTTACGTAATTATTTGTATGTGGTCCAGTGTTTGTAATAAGTAGGATATTTTTGCATTGTTTCTCGAAATGCGGGAGACAAAGCAAAGGTGAAATTGTCTAGGTACATATTGTATGTTGTTGAGAGGCAGCTGACGAGTCAGTTTGTTTTGTGCTGTGGCATTGTGTCGTTTCGACAGTATACACGGTGTCCAAGTGTCTATCGTCAGATCTATGTACATTATTCATTTTATATTTGTTCTTTTTACTGTTCTCTCTTTACGGTTACATACGATATTTGATTTCTTTGGATATATGGTATTGTTGTAATTCTTATGTTAAAACAGCTTCTATCTAGATGGTATCTGTCAGTTTATATTTAGCGCATGGTATGGTCTTTCATGGGCATGTTTATGTCAGTGCTTTTTATTTCTATGTAATCATCCGTCTGCGTTTCACCGGCCTATGCGTCTAGCGTTTAATAGTTGGCATTTAGTGTGTATCATTCATTTGTATATGTATATGTATGTTTACAACTATTTCCAGGAATTGTTCTACAGTTATTTTATATATATATATATATATATATATATATATATATATATATATATATATATATATATATATATATATATATATATATATATATATACGAGGGAGGATAGTTAATATCCCCCCCCCCCCTCACTACCTAGTGCTTATAGAGTGACTGGGTGAGTACAGAGTGATATTGTAGCACTACGGATTTACGTACACAGGGAGTGCGGGTGTACTTAGGGAAGTGACACAAAGACTAATAGCAGAGTCTGTACATTTATAGTTGGCTGATTCACAGCAACGTGTCCACAAGTACAAGATGCCTACTTTAATGGACTATATTGAAGCAGGTGAACGAATAGGCCTGAAAGGTAAAGAGTTACAGGAGTATGCAGAAGCAAAAGAACAAAAGCAGACGGAAAGAGAGGAGAGGCATAATGAACGCGAGGCAAAGCGTCTACAGGAAGAGAAAGAGACACAAGTAAAACTAGCTGAAATGGAAAACAAGCGTCTACAGGAAGAGAAAGAGACACAAGTGAAACTACAAATGGAACAACTAGAACTTGAAAAGTTAAAACAAACAAATGCGGTGGAAATCGAGAAAGAGAAGATTAAAATGGAAGCTGAAATTGCACTAAAAAAACTAGAACTATCTTCGAAAGGTCAAAGTGAGGAAAGCAGAAGACCGTCGCAGTCGTCACAGAGATTAAAATGCCATATTTTACAGACCGGGACCAACTTGAAAATTATTTGGCCAGGTTCGAGGCATCAGCCAAAGCGTTAAAGAGTATGGGATGCGACTTGGCGAATTTCTTACGGGCAAGGCACTAGACACCATGTTCAATTTACCTGTAGAAGAAAGAAACAACTACACTATCTTACGTCAACGTTTGCTGACAAAGTTCCAACTAACTGAACATGGATATAGAACAAAGTTTAGACAGTTAGGGCCAGAGACAAATCAAGATTTCACAGATTTTGTTAACACAGTAAAGAACACATTTAATAAGTGGATGGAGCTGGCAGAGGTAGGAAAGATTTTAATAAATTAGTAGGATCTAATGCTGAAGAGACAAGGTAGTATCATGCATGCAATTACTAATTTAGTGGCGTTCTTTGAGGAACGTAAGCCAAAGGACATAGACACAATGTCTCAGTTAGGGCAAAACTATATAACTGCACATCCTAACAGTTCTATTGGGAAACTAATGAGTGAGGAAATAGTCTGTGCAGCGTACACTAAACAGGACCAGAATCCAGTAATTAGACCAAGGGCGAAAAGTGTGGATTCAGCACAGAAAGGTGAGCAACAAGAACTTCAAGATAATGGTTTCCGAGGAAACAATGTTGGTAGAGTAGGACGGTACCCATATAGAAGAGGGAACTTCCAGAGACGTCCAAATTATGCCGGATGCTGGAATTGTGGGAGCTGGAGACACAAAATGGCAGAGTGTGATGCACAACCATCAGATGGACCAACGAACAACAGTAAAAGGGAGATCACTTGTTTCAAATGTGGAAGGAAGGGGCATTTCAGCCATCAATGTAGGATGAGAGAAACAGAGCACTCAAATGCAGCACAAGTAATTGAGACGCTGAACAATGAAGATTGTAGTGGGTGCAAACCTCTTTTTGAAAAAGATGGTCAGCCAGTCTTAATATGTGGTCATACAGTGAAAGCAGGATCAGCAGTCCATGAAGGAGGAAGTCTGAAGATGCATCATGGGTTTGTTAATGATAGGCCAGCGTTAACAATTAGGGATTCCGGATGTACGTCCATCGGGGTGAGAAAGAGTTTAGTGCAACCCTCGGATTATACAGGGGAAAAGATTAGATCCATAACATTTAATGGGACAGTAGAATTCTACCCAATAGCCGTGATAACAGTAAAAACACCACACATAACAGGAAGAGTGACAGCATGTGTTTTAGACTCACCAGTGGCAGATCTCATCATAGGAAATGTTATAGGAGTTAAAGAGTGTACAGAAGAGGAAGTAGTTTATTGGGACCAAAAATATAGTGTAAGCAGTAATGAGGTAGTTACCACAAGAGAACCTAAATTAGAGAGTATAGCTGAGGTAGAAGAGGCACTTGAAGTAGACACAGGAACTCAGGACAAGGATAGTACAGCTGAGCAGATGAGAATGGATCCCAAATATAGTGCTAGTGGCTCCCAGAGACAAGATACTACTCTGAACAAATGTTCCCAAGGGTGTAGGAGAGTAGAACATAGGCAGTCAAAGAAAGGTAGATGGTGCTTCGATAGGAAGAACAATGTTCTCACTCGCAGGTTTTCAGATAGCAGAACTGCACGTGGGCAAGTAGCAGTACCTTTAGCACACAGAGACCGATATACTAGAACAGCTCATTATAGTGCATGTGCAGGGCACATAGGCATAAGGCGTATGCAGCAGAAAGAAAGGTGCCAGATATATGGGCCAAGATTGAATAAAGAGTTCAGACTAAACAGAGACGCAAGTGTAACAGTACAATATGCAGATAGGAAAGTTGAGTCAGGTCAAAAGAGTGTTCGCGACATTACTGACCCAGGGCTGGGGATAGCAAACAGATGTTGTAATTGTAGAGGTACCACGAGTCATGGGTACATGAAAGGTAGACACAGCATCGACAGGAATCAGAGGTGGGTTGATGCAAGAAAAGAACCACCTGATATATGGTCGGTACACAAATAGCTTGTGTCTTCTTAAAGATATTAATAGACCTGTGGGTACATAAGTATAATGCTTTTCTATGATGTATTATTATTATGTGATGTATTAGTTCATGCATTGGTACACAAGATAGAAAGATGGTTGTATTTATGTGTGGGGAATATGGGAGTGTACTATGAGTATTTGATGTATTATGTAATGTGGTAGCTAGAGTAAGGTGCAGCCATACTTAGGGCTACTCAGGCAATGTGTCTGGGTCACATATTTAATAAGTTTTAGTCTCCCAACATTTGAAAACGATGTTTTCTTTTGAGGGTGGGGTAGTGTCACATGCCTGTGGTCATTGACATTAAGGTGAGTGGCCGTACAAGATAAACAGTTCACGAGATAAAATAGGGCGGATAGTAAGTCCCCCAGAGGGCGTAAATGAGAAGACAGTAATTGAAAGGGGGAGCTGAGAAGAAGTCAGCTGGCTAAAAGAAGGGTGAGGCAGACAGTTGAAGCAGTTGATGTTTGGACTCCGAGCTGAGAGGGAGTTGAGTCTAGACCGGACCAGGAGAAGGTCGTGGTCTGAGAAAGTGAAGAATTGTGACGGAGTTCGGAAGATAACTCCGCACTGTGGGTTCCAGGGATAGTGAGTGGAATTCGAGACCCAGAGTGGGTTATTTTGAGTCGGGCCTAGAGAGAGGCTAGTATACCTGTCGTGTGGGACGAGATGTTAGTAGCCTTGAGAGGTAGTGTTATTCGAAGTGTCCCATTGGGATGGAGATATATTCTTAGAGAATTATTGTTCCTGGATTTATATGCTACATGTGTCTGTGTTAATTCAGAATTAAAGGAATATTATGTGCGCAATCAACGCTTGTTCACTGACTGGTGTTTGGTGGTGATGCATCTTGGTTAATCTGTTGTTAAACATCACATTTTACAAGGACATACCCTAGACACAACCATAGCCACTCTATCTGTCACTTAGTCAACATTCACTTTGTGTCAGAGTAGATTTCTGGAGGCTTCGTCCGATCAAGAACAATATAGACATTGTTGTCATTCTGTTTATCTGTGAACTAGTCGATTAGAAAGAATACTAACATCAGAGACATTAGTCGGATGCCCAATTACAACAACAATGATGAGGGCTCTCCTGTCAAGAAAAAACACCATTTTCAGCAGACAAAGCATTTCAAAAGTGTCGGAGAATTAATACAGAGTCCACGAGAAACCAGGTAAAAATATCATTTCTCACTCGGAGTGGGGAGAGTAGACGGGGAAAGACTGTCCACGATATAAACACTGGTGTTTCTCCTGTGCGGGAATTGGCTAGCGGAGAGTTCACGAAAGGCCACCACAGGTAAAACCATTGCCCACCCTGAGAGGGAGAGGGGACAGCGGGGTTTACTCACAGTACACAGACAAGGTTTTGCGCTGCTGAGAGAGCTGTCTGGAGGACAGCGGACAATAAGTCGGCGCTGTTTAGGATAGTTGTTCACGAAAAATAGAAGGCGCCAAAGGTGAAGGTCAGGTGAACTTGTGGACAGCGAGTGTGTGTGTGTACGGCGTCTTCAGAGTTCGGTGCAGATAATAAGACGGAAAGGGGCGCCAGGGGAGTTACGAGGGTAATTCATGGTTAAAAACTCGCCAGGAGGAGGGGAGTTATAGGAGTAAAGTGTGGGGAACACACAAAGGTGACAATCGTTGCTCCACAGAAAAGTAAAAGTTTCTGCACGGATTATTGTGATAAAGAGAAACAGAGATGACCGGCGGGTTCAAGGCCGTGGACAATGGAATTTTACTGAGAAATTGTCCAGAGTAGAACGAGATAAACACGTTGTTTTTCTACTGAAACTAGGATTTGCGTTTAACGTCTTTGTATGTGTGTCATCATCGAGAAACAAACCACAACAGTCATTCAGGTGCCGTCTTCGAAAGTATGAGCGCATTTCTTCACCAAAAAAGACTTGCAAAGCGGATTTAAAGCGCATGATCATTTTCTGTCCATTCGTTGGTTTAACCTGGTCAGCAACAGTGAAACCATACCATCACTTCAAAGCGACAGTGACTACGCAGATAAACATTCATTGATTTTAAAGGTATTTTCGGCTCCCCAAAACGCAACGAAAACCCAATATTTCTGGCAAAACAAGAGCGTTCACATACATTATACAATCACAGGCCAACTCTACAGGGAGGGTTACAAAAACGTTACGGACTGTGTAGAGACAAGGCGTTGGGATAATTATCATCATCTTCAACTTTTACGACAGTCGAAAATCGTGTCATCACGTCAACAAAAAGTGACAGTGCATCAGAACATTAATTCATTGTGGGAATCTAACGTCGTAATTTTTTCAAAACAGTAACGGACAGACATTTCCAGGCGATTTTCGGACACTATTAAAAACAAACTAAGGACTTTTGTAAGATTCTACCATCACATTGGTGGCGGCAACCCTTGTTTGCTTCTGTTGTTCTCATCGTCCTAAGTATTGTTGTTGTGCGTTACGTAATTATTTGTATGTGGTCCAGTGTTCGTAATAAGTAGGATATTTTTGCATTGTTTCTCGAAATGCGGGAGACAAGCGCAAAGGTGAAATTGTCTAGGTACATATTGTATGTTGTTGAGAGGCAGCTGACGAGTCAGTTTGTTTTGTGCTGTGGCATTGGGTCGTCTCGACATTATACACGGTGTCCAAGTGTCTATCGTCAGATCTATGTACATTATTCATTTTATATTTGTTCTTTTTACTGTTCTCTCTTTACGGTTACATATGATATTTGATTTCTTTGGATATATGGCTTTGTTGTAAGTCTTATGTTAAAACAGCTTCTATCTAGATGGTATCTGTCAGTTTATATTATGCGCACGGTATGGTCTTTCATGGGCATGTTTATGTCAGTGCTTTTTATTTCTATGTAATCATCCGTCTGCGTTTCACCGGCCTATGCGTCTAGCGTTTAATAGTTGGCATTTAGTGTGTATCATTCATTTGTATATGTATATGTATGTTTACAACTATTTCCAGGAATTGTTCTACAGTTATTTTATATATATATATATATATATATATATATATATATATATATATATATATATATATATATATATATATATATATATATATATATATATATACGAGGGAGGATAGTTAATATCCCCCCCCCTCACTACCTAGTGCTTATAGAGTGACTGGGTGAGTACAGAGTGATATTGTAGCACTACGGATTTACGTACACAGGGAGTGCGGGTGTACTTAGGGAAGTGACACAAAGACTAATAGCAGAGTCTGTACATTTATAGTTGGCTGATTCACAGCAACGTGTCCACAAGTACAAGATGCCTACTTTAATGGACTATATTGAAGCAGGTGAACGAATAGGCCTGAAAGGTAAAGAGTTACAGGAGTATGCAGAAGCAAAAGAACAAAAGCAGACGGAAAGAGAGGAGAGGCATAATGAACGCGAGGCAAAGCGTCTACGGGAAGAGAAAGAGACACAAGTAAAACTAGCTGAAATGGAAAACAAGCGTCTACAGGAAGAGAAAGAGACACAAGTGAAACTACAAATGGAACAACTAGAACTTGAAAAGTTAAAACAAACAAATGCGGTGGAAATCGAGAAAGAGAAGATTAAAATGGAAGCTGAAATTGCACTAAAAAAACTAGAACTATCTTCGAAAGGTCAAAGTGAGGAAAGCAGAAGACCGTCGCAGTCGTCACAGAGATTAAAACTGCCATATTTTACAGACCGGGACCAACTTGAAAATTATTTGGCCAGGTTCGAGGCATCAGCCAAAGCGTTAGGTATTCCAGAGAAAGAGTATGGGATGTGACTTGGCGAATTTCTTACGGGCAAGGCACTAGACACCATGTTCAATTTACCTGTAGAAGAAAGAAACAACTACACTATCTTACGTCAACGTTTGCTGACAAAGTTCCAACTAACTGAACATGGATATAGAACAAAGTTTAGACAGTTAGTGCCAGAGACAAATCAAGATTTCACAGATTTTGTTAACACTGTAAAGAATACATTTAACAAATGGATGGAGCTTGCAGAAGTATGGAAAGATTTTAATAAATTAGTAGATCTAATGTTAAGAGACAAGGTAGTATCTGCATGCAATTCTAATTTAGTGGCGTTCTTTGAGGAACGGAAGCCAAAGGACATAGACACAATGTCTCAGTTAGGGCAAAACTATATGACTGCACATCCTAACAGTTCTATTGGGAAACTAATGAGTGAGGAAATAGTCTGTGCAGCGTACACTAAACAGGACCAGAATCCAGTCATTAGACCAAGGGCGAAAAGTGTGGATTCAGCACAGAAAGGTGAGCAACAAGAACTTCAAGATAATGGTTTCCGAGGAAACAATGTTGGTAGAGTAGGACGGTACCCATATAGAAGAGGGAACTTCCAGAGACGTCCAAATTATGCCGGATGCTGGAATTGTGGGAGCTGGAGACACAAAATGGCAGATTGTGATGCACAACCATCAGATGGACCAACGAACAACAGTAAAAGGGAGATCACTTGTTTCAAATGTGGAAGGAACGGGCATGTCAGTCATCAATGTAGGATGAGAGAAACAGAGCACTCAAATGCAGCACAAGTAATTGAGACGCTGAACAATGAAGATTGTAGTGGGTGCAAACCTCTTTTTGAAAAAGATGGTCAGCCAGTCTTAATATGTGGTCATACAGTGAAAGCAGGATCAGCAGTCCATGAAGGAGGAAGTCTGAAGATGCATCATGGGTTTGTTAATGATAGGCCAGCGTTAACAATTAGGGATTCCGGATGTACGTCCATCGGGGTGAGAAAGAGTTTAGTGCAACCCTCGGATTATACAGGGGAAAAGATTAGATCCATAACATTTAATGGGACAGTAGAATTCTACCCAATAGCCGTGATAACAGTAAAAACACCATACATAACAGGAAGAGTGACAGCATGTGTTTTAGACTCACCAGTGGCAGATCTCATCATAGGAAATGTTATAGGAGTTAAAGAGTGTACAGAAGAGGAAGTAGTTTATTGGGACCAAAAACATAGTGGAAATAGTAACGAGGTAGTTACCAAAAGAAAACCTAAATTAGAGAGTATAGCTGAAGAAAAAGAGGCACTTGAAGTAAACACTGAGGACAAGGATAGGACAGCTGAGCAGGTGAGAATGGATCTCAAATGTAGCTGTAGGGAATCCCAGAGACAAGATACTACTCTTGACAAATGTTTCCAGGGGTGTAGTAAAGTGAGACATAGAAAATCAAAGAAGGGTAGATGGAGCTTCGATAGGAAGAACAATGGTTTCACTCACTGGTTTGCAGATAGTGGAACTGCACGTCGGCAAGTAGCAGTACCTTTAGCACACAGAGACCGATATACTAGAACAGCTCAGGATAGTGCATGTGCAGGGCACATAGGCATAAGGCGTATGCAGCAGAAAGCAAGGTGCCAGATATATGGGCCAAGATTGAATAAAGAGTTCAGACTAAACAGAGACTCAAGGGTAACGGTGCAATATGCAGATAGGAAAGTTGAGTCAGGTCAAAAGAGTGTTCGCGACATTACTGACCCAGGGCTAGGGATAGCAAACAGATGTTGTAACTGTAGAGATATCATGAGTCATGGGTATATGAAGGGTAGACACAGTATCGACAGAAATAGATGGAGGTTTGAGGCAAGAAAAGAACCACCTGATACAGGGTCGGGACACAAATAGCTTGTATCTTTTTGGAGGATGTTAATAGACCTGCAGATACACATATATGATGTTTCCTATGATGTATTATTATTATGTGATGTGTTAGTTCATGCATTGGTACACAAGATAGAAAGTTGGATGTATTGATGTGTGGGAAATATGGGAGTGTACTATGAGCATATGATGTATTATTATTATGTGATGTATTAGTTCATGCATTGGTACACAAGATAGAAAGTTGGATGTATTGATGTGTGGGGAATATGGGAGTGTACTATGAGTATTTGATGTATTATGTAGTGTGGTAGCTAGAGTAAGGTGCAGCCATACTTAGGGCTACCCAGGCAATGTGTCTGGGTCACATATTTAATAAGTTTTAGTCTCCCAACATTTGAAAACGATGTTTTCTTTTGAGGGTCGGGTAGTGTCACATGCCTGTGGTCATTGACATTAAGGTGAGTGGCCGTACAAGATAAACAGTTCACGAGATAAAATAGGGCGGATAGTAAGTCCCCCAGAGGGCGTAAATGAGAAGACAGTAATTGAAAGGGGGAGCTGAGAAGAAGTCAGCTGGCTAAAATAAAGGTGAGGCAGACAGTTTGAGCAGTGAGGTTGTGTGTTATGGGGGAGGCAATGTGGGGGATAGAATTGTTGAAAAGAGAGGGACAAAGACTGACGGAGGGCAGTTGATGTTTGGACTCCGAGCTGAGAGGGAGTTGAGTCTAGACCGGACCAGGAGAAGGTCGTGGTCTGAGAAAGTGAAGAATTGTGACGGAGTTCGGAAGATAACTCCGCACTGTGGGTTCCAGGGATAGTGAGTGGAATTCGAGACCCAGAGTGGGTTATTTTGAGTCGGGCCTAGAGAGAGGCTAGTATACCTGTCGTGTGGGACGAGATGTTAGTAGCCTTGAGAGGTAGTGTTATTCGAAGTGTCCCATTGGGATGGAGATATATTCTTAGAGAATTATTGTTCCTGGATTTATATGCTACATGTGTCTGTGTTCATTCAGAATTAAAGGAATATTATGTGCGCAATCAACGCTTGTTCACTGACTGGTGTTTGGTGGTGATGCATCTTGGTTAATCTGTTGTTAAACATCACATTTTACAAGGACATACCCTAGACACAACCATAGCCACTCTATCTGTCACTTAGTCAACATTCACTTTGTGTCAACTGTCATACCCAAAAACACCTCCAATACACTTCTGGGCAGATGTCAGCTATATATTGTACAGCTGGCCGGTAACAGATGACGAACATTTAGTGAATATGATAATGATGAAAACTTCAGGTTCTCTCATACCTTTGACACAGTCGCACTGTTCCAACAAATCTACTCCTATGAAGCATGGACGTTGGGTGACTAGATCTATCTACCGTTACCTGTGTCTGTGGTATCAGAATTGGCTACTTCAAAACCTGATCCCAACTGAACTCGGATCAGGCCTAGTCAGCTAATGTCCGTTGGCCGGACTCAGTTGCGCCTTTGTGAGCAAACATGACGCTGAGCACAAGATATTTTAAGCCGCTCATTCTGCGATGTAGAACTGCATGTCTAAGCCTGCATCATCGCTGTCATCCTCTCTATCTGTATGTAAGCTAACCACATAAAGATGGGTGTTATAAACTACGTGTGAGCTATACAAGATAAGACTCTACATCTTAGTTGTCTGGTGGCTGGTGAACGAATGACTCAAAACCAACCGTTTGGTTGTTAATACACGCACTTGTGACGTCTCATTCGTTTCGCACAAATGCCATATGGTGTCCCGTTATCACATTCTTATGATTTTATCTTCTGATGCACTTGCTCATCATTTTAACTCTTTCTGTCTGTCATCCGAGCCATGACATACCGAGTCCTGTAAAGGACATGCAATTAACTGTTTTAAATCACTCGGGGGGGGGGGGGGGGGGGTGATGTAGTCAGTATCAAGAAGGAGGGTTGCCTTTATTTCCCCAAGACATTTCCGGTACCAATTTTTTTTCTGGCTCCTCCTGGGATCCCAGGTCACTTGGACACATTGGACTTTGCCCCGATATGAATCAAACCCACCAGCCATGGACTGGTAGTCTAGTCTCTACACCACCGCCCATCCTGCTGGAAGGTGTGGCCTCTACACCACCACCCCTCCCACTGAAAGGTGTGGCCTCTACACCACCGCCCCTCCCACTGTGTATATTGCTTCGTTTTATTCGTTCCATTATAGAGAGGATTGCTGAACACCCAGTCATGAGCCCTATAAGCCAGTGGCCAGCGTGTCCAACTTGGTGATGATTGTCTAAGGTTTGCGTCCTCTACACAGATTCCTTTAATAAAGGCGGCCTAGATCTTGTTTTCAGTTGGTGTTTCTCCTGTCAGGCTTACCAGGGGGTGGTCTTAATATCTACCTTTTGCCATTTCTAATCAGGGCTGTTAAAGGTGTGCTGGACACGGGACCTGCGGTATGTCGCTCCAGTGGAATAATTTCAGATCTGTGACCTTACTACACAGGAGCCGTGAGTTGTGCCGTACTGCCTACCACGCTTGTGGTAGTGGTGAAGGAGGGGCGTGTGGTCGAATCTCCACCTTGTCAGTGACCCGGGTTGCCAGATGGACTCATAAGAATACCAGAAAATATTGTGGGAAGAAAAGGCGGCATTCGCGATTTTTGCCACGTCTCTCACGGAGATCCGACTGGTCGTCTCAAGGTGCGATATATACTGTACTACATCTCTCACGGAGATCCGACTGGTCGTCTCAAAGTGCGATATATACTGTACTACATCTCTCACGGAGATCCGACAGGTCGTCTCAAGGTGCGATATATACTGTACTACATCTATCACGGGATTGGTGGTCTCAAGGCGCGATATATACAGTACTACATCCGTCACGGGATTGGTGTTCTCAAGGCGCGATATATTCCACATCTGTCATGAGATTGGTGGTCTCAAGGCGCGATGTATACCACATCTCTCACGGAGATCCTATTGGTGGTCTCAAGGTGCGATATATACTGTACTACATCTCTCACGGAGATCCCATTGGCCGTCTGAAGGCGCGAGAAGTAGTCAGATCTTTATTAGACATTGTAATATGCTGTGTTAAGTCCCCTTGTACAAGAATACACTATGAAACATATATTCATATATTTTTTTATAGTTTCATATTTATTATTTTACAGAAAAATAACATGCAGCAGTGTTTGAAAGAGATGTAAATGATAACCAGAAGTTCAATAAACAAATATAACAACATCTCGTATGTATGTAATTGTTTCCATATGACGACTGGTTTGGTAAACTTGTTGCCAGAGCTGGGACGTTTGGGTTAACGATGTTTAGAGAGAGAGAGAGAGAGAGAGAGAGAGAGAGAGAGAGAGAGAGAGACAGACAGACAGACAGACAGACAGACAGACAGACAGACAGACAGACAGACAGACAGACAGACAGACAGACAGACTCATTGGTCGACTTAGTGCCTATCTGCAGTTCTGTGCCACTGTAAGAATAGTAGACTTCTTTTTCTGGGATAATTTGTCATACTCCCTTTGTTTTTCATGAGCCACTCGTCGGCTATTTCTTCAGTGGTGAGTCTTCCCTAGTGGTTAGGCTCATTGTCTTCTATTGTACCTGTGAGACTTCTCTCAAAAGTAGCGGACCACGCGACAGATTGGTGTCTCGTTTCCGGGATCTTAATTTTAAACCAATCCTACACATTGATAACAGTCCGAGAGCTAATACCATATATTAGTGTCTCGTGTGCTGTATAAGATCAACTTTCTTAGTCTCTTTAACTCGATAGGTCTATCAGTGTTGGATAATCTGCTAGGAGCGGTATTCTTACTAGGTCTAGTATCATATATTATTGGTCGTATACTACTCGGTTATAGTTGGAATTCTTGCATATACACCGAGGTATATTCTCGTAAAATATTCCCTAGTGATAAACTGATTGTTAAAGCAAAGTGACGCTGGCGAAAGGAAAGGTAAATGTTTGTGTGTTTTAATTAAGAATTGTTAATTAAGTCAAAGATTGATTTATTGATATGAGAGATATTGATAGTAATTAAGGCAAAAATATTGATTGCTTAACATATATGCGCATAGTACAGAGAGACTAAGTTGATTGCTAGATAGTGCGTGAGTATTGTTAAGGTTTCAGGTATCTCGTCTAAGTGCTCAAGTATGTCTTTCGAAAAGCAACCCACTACCCAGGAGTTGACTGAGAAAGGGACATTGATGGGATATGAGGGTGATGTGTTGAGAAAGTATATCAGAGAAGCGGAAAGAGAATGGAGGCAAGAACAAAGGAAAGAAAGAATCCGGATGGCGGAAATAGAATCTCAACAGATGACATAGGCTGAACTGGAGAAGGACAAGGAGTTAAAAATAGCTGAACAGATGAGACAGCATGAGATAGAATTAAGAAGACTGGAATTACAACACCCAGATGCTTCAAGATTCAGTAGTACGAGTTATCCAGGCTATAGTTTAGATACTCCTCCAGCACAGAATGGTTCTCTTGGATCCATGAGTTTTCCTCTATTCCCATTTGATGGAAAGACCGAGCAGATGGACAAATGTATTGACAAATTTGTTTTGATGGCCGAAGCATATAGCCTGCCCAAGGACAAATGGAATTTAAAAATTTCACAAGGACTCCTCGGCGCAGCGTATGGTGTGTTTTATAAATTACCGCCTGGACACGAACGGGACTTTGACTCTCTGAAAAGTGCTCTACTCAAGAGATATGAGTTGACTTCATCCGCCTACCGAATGAAGTTCCGAAACCCCAAGCTGTTACAAGGAGAATCGTATTCCAAGTTTGCCTCACGGCTACACACTTATTTCACCAAGTGGGTTGGATTGAGTGAATACGAGGCAACCTACGCAGGGCTAGAGGGGATGATTTTGGCAAAGCAGATGAGGGAGACAATGCCAAAGCCGATGCAGACTTTTGTGGCAGAAAATCGGGGTGCTTGGTTAGCGGAGATAACCTCTCTGGCTGAAAGATATCTAACAGCCCATGGTGAAACGGATACCACAAAAGCTGGGAGTAGCTCTCACTCAGAAAAACCACAACTCTCTAAGAATTATAATTCAAATAACTCCGGTAAGGACAGCAGAGGACAATTGGGGCAAAATATGGGTCCTCATCAACATCATGGGTTTCAACAACCAGCACAAAACCCACCCACAAACCATAGTGGATGGGGTAAACCATATTGCAAGAATTACAAAAATCATGATCACCACACACGGGTCTGCAAGAATAAACCCCAAACCCACTATGTGGCGTACCTAGCTACGGGAACCGGAGACCACCCCAACAAGAACTCTGGGAGCAATGCTAGGCCCCCTGTGGTCGAAACTATTATGGTCAATCGGAGTCAGGTGCGATGTCTATATGATACGGGACTCCAGTATGATTCAGTTATCGCAAAATACCTAGTAATACCCGGCCAGCTAACAGAACAGACCGTTACAGTAAAGGGGGCCACCATGAGCTCGAGACAATAGAGGTGCAGATTGCAAAGGTAGATGTGGAATCTAAATATGTCACTGGGACAATTTCCGCAGCAGTGATGGAGGACCCAATATAACCCTTCATGTTAGGATGTCAGTATGTCTACATGGGCGAACAAAAATCACCTATAATTGTTGCAGCAGTGCAGATCAGAAGTCAGGAAGCAGTGTCGGGTGAGCCTGATCTTCATATTAATCCACTAACTCGAGAAATTAGTGCTGCCCAAGCGGAAGACCCAACACTGAAACCCTGCTTTGGTAAACTACCTAAAGCACGGAATCCTCCTCAAGGAGGTGATTTTTATATGAAAGATAAGCTTTTGTACCGGCGGGCGGGAACCAAGGATCACGACCACGGGCAACTTGTTGTTCCATATAAATTTCGGAATCAGATATTACATATGGGTCACTTCATATCTTTCAGTGGACATATGGGAGTGGGTGCCACTACTCAGCGTATTACATGCCACTATTTTTTGGCCAGGAATGTCCGCCGATATTCAACGGTATGTCAAGTCCTGTCCAGAATGCCAACGGGTCTAACCTAAACATTGGACTGCACCAGTAACTTAGAGCGAAATGCCAATTTTGAGTACGCCGTTTGAGCGGGTTGCTGTGAACATTGTCGGTCCTCTGCCACGCTCCAAGGGGAAGAATGCATTTATTCTAACTCTAGTTGATGCATGCACTATGTGGTCAGAAGCCATAGCTCTACCTGGAATAGATTCCAAACGAGAGCGGATGCCCTAGTAACTATCTTCACCAGATTAGGTTTTCCTAATCAGATTTTGACGGACAATAGTTCGCAGTTCTGGGGGAAGTTAATGGAGAAAGTCTTCAATACCTTTCGGACTCACCATATCCATATAGGTCCCTACCACCCTCAAGCTAATGGGATGGTGGAACGCTTCAATGTGACCCTCATGTCGATCCTACGTAAGCTAGCACAGGAGAAGCCATAACGTTTGGATGAGTACCTGCCCGCGGCCTTACTTGCATACCGGGAAGTACCGCATGCCTCAACAGGACTTCCACCTGCTACTCTATTATTTGGTCTACCCAAAAAAGGACTGCTGGAGGCCTTAATGAGGACTTGGACTGAGGAGGGAGCTGATGAAACTGTCATCACTGCTTCCTAGTATGTTGAGGAGTTAAAGTAAAAACTGGAGACAGGTTGGAAATTGGCAAATTCCAACCTGCGTCGTGCCAGAAAGAAACATGCCTCATCTTATAATAAGAAAGCCAAGGACGGTTCTCTGGAGGTAGGAGACAAGGTCTTATTACTTTTACCCCAAGGGAGTAATAAGCTTAAAATTTGATGGCAGGGACCTTTTCCCATCATAGAAAAAGTATCCCATAAGAACTACAAGATTGCTATTCGAGGAAAACAGAAAGTATTTCACATCAACTTACTTAGAAAGTATGCTGAGAGGGTAGCAGATCCACCGGTGCATCTGATGGCATTATCGGTGGCAACTGAGGTAGAAGGTGGAAGTGACTCAGGTGTAGAGTATCCGCTCAAACCTCAGGAGACCATGAAGGATGTCGTCATCAACCCTGACTTGGAGACGTCTGAGTTGGAGAAGATGAGGCAAATTCTAATGTCTCACTCCCCGGTGCTAACGGATAGGCCAGGTCGGACTAAGCTCGTAGAGTTTGACATGAAATTAACGAACGCAGATCCAGTCCACCAAATGTATTACCCTGTTCCCTATGCAAAACAGGAGGCTTTACAAGCCGAAATAAATTACCTTTTAAAAGAATGAATAATTTCACCCTCGGAGTCACCCTATATTGCAAGTGTGGTGCTTTTGAGAAAACCCAACGACGAGCATCGATTGTGCATCGACTATCGTCAGCTAAACGGAGTCACAGAATTTCAAGCGGAATCTATACCGGATCAAGGATTACTGTTCGCGAAACTGAGTAAAGCGAAGTATTTTTCCAAAGTAGACCTCAGTAAGGGGTACTACCAGATTCCAGTAAAGAAAGAAGTCCGACCGTATTTGGCTTTCAGCACAGCTGACGGCCATTACGAATTCAATGTGCTCCCATTTGGGCTGAGCAACGCTCCTGGTGTGTTCACCCGAATGATGAGATTGTTATTAGATCCATTAAAGGACTCGAGTATCAGTAACTTTATGGATGACATACTCATCGCCTCTGACACTTACGAGGAACACCTGCAGTCCATCGACAGGCTGTTAGGGAGGCTGACAGAGACAGGGTTCACCGCCAGACCAGCAAAATGTCAGCTCTCTTTCCGGCAGTTGGAATTTTTGGGGCATACAGTGGTTCAAGGACACATGTGCCCAGAACAAAAGAACGTAGATAAGCAACTTAAGGCCACCAGGCCCAGGACCAAGAAAGACGTGAGATCCTTCATATCCCTTTGTGGGTTTTATCAGAAGTTTATCAAAAAACTTCAACGTTCTAGCTGCGCAATTAACAGATGCCACCAGGAAAGGAGCACTTGAGCAAGTTAAAATCAAATCAAATCAAATCAAATCAACTTTATTAGGGTCACAAATTGGGCGCGCAGGCCCGTCTTACATTCGGCCCTTCTTAAGTCTTAAATCCCGTTAAGTGGACGCCAGCGTGTGAAGAGGCTTATACTACGCTGAAGGACAGATTAACAGCGAAGCCTATTTTACAATTACCTGACTTATCTTGCCCATTCACCTTAAGGACGGACGCGAGCAATGTGGGAATTGGAGCGACTCTTTTACAAAAGGGTCGAGATGATTGAGAGATGCTGTTTCCAGTAGCTTACGCTAGCCGCAAGTTAAATACAGCGGAAAAGAACTACTCCACCATCGAGAAAGAATGTTTGGCTCTGGTATAGGCTATACAGAAGTTCCAACCGTATCTATATGGAACCAAGTTTATTGTACAAAGTGACCACCAGCCTTTGATGTTCTTAGCCTCATCCAAACAATTATACACAAGATTGATGAGGTGGTCACTATTACTGCAACCTTATACCTTCACCGTGGAATATATCCCCGGCAAATATAATGTTGGAGCAGATTTTCTAAGTAGACACTGCTCTACAGAGGAAGAGGTTGTGGCTGTGCTACTCAGTGTTCCCATACACTAGCGTGAAAGCTAGAAAATGAGATGGCTTAGCCAGATTGGAAAAAGTCCGTGTCACGTACTTTTTCCAATGGGAGACATATGTGCCGAAAGCCTGGCTGCACCCTCCCGTCTTGCTTAGTACTCAGTATATTATAAAGATTCTTTAACATATGTTTACATTAAGGTTACAGTTACTTTGTATTTATAGTAATGGGATAATTTAGTTTTGCTTACTTATCCTGGCCAACTACAACCAACAGACAACGGGGCCCAGAAACGGCCACTTGCTGATGCTAGTTCCATGTCCGGTCTCACTTTTCTGCTAGACATCGCAGACAACGGTCGCGGCCAATTGTGGTGTTCGAAAAGCAACCTTTTTAATAGTAAATTACTTAAACAAGTAATAGTTCAATAGTAGATTACTGAAATAAGTAATAAGCCTCACAAAATTTTAATTGAACAAATGCCCCGATCCGTAGTGAGAATCTGATTCTGGAACTAGGTAAGGCAAAACGATTATTATTTCTGTATTCTTATGTTC
Organism: Cepaea nemoralis; assembly: GCA_014155875.1. Taxonomy (NCBI): domain Eukaryota; kingdom Metazoa; phylum Mollusca; class Gastropoda; order Stylommatophora; family Helicidae; genus Cepaea; species Cepaea nemoralis. The sequence continues at coordinate 47,586 of JACEFZ010008689.1, forward strand.
ATAACTTGGTTGTCTGTCGAAACCCCATTGCGGCAAATCGATAGAAAACAAACACCTAATATTCTCCGTCAGGAGGACTAGTAAAGAATAGCGCTCTGTATAAAGTCATTTCCCAACAGGAGGAAATGCATTTAATATATTTGGCCTAAATATAGGACAGGCGTGATCATTTCTATTTTACGACATTGATGGGTTCGGTCAACTACTCGCAAAGCAAGCATGGTTAACATTCTAAGTCACGAAGAGTAATTATTAATTTAGATTGAGCGAATCCAGTAGCAGATAGAGATCGACAATGCTCAGATTCTTGGTCAGCTAATGTCCGGTTTTCTATAAGTGATTTAGTCATGATTGGAGTTGTTAGAAGTGATTTAATCATGATTGGAGTTGTTAGAAGTGATTTAGTCATGATTGGAGTTGTTAGAAGTGATTTAGTCATGATTGGAGTTGTTAGAAGTGATTTAGTCATGATTGGAGTTGTTAGAAGTGATGTAGTCATGATTGGAGTTGTTAGAAGTGATTTAGTCATGATTGGAGTTCTTAGAAGTGATTTAGTCATGATTGGAGTTGTTAGAAGTGATGTAGTCATGATTGGAGTTGTTAGAAGTGATTTAGTCATGATTGGAGTTGTTAGAAGTGATGTAGTCATGATTGGAGTTCTTAGAAGTGATTTAGTCATGATTGGAGTTGTTAGAAGTGATTTAGCCATGATTGGAGTTGTTAGAAGTGATTTAGTCATTACTGGAGTTGTTAGAAGTGATTTAGTCATGATTGGAGTTGTTAGAAGTGATTTAGTCATGATTGGAGTTGTTAGAAGTGATTTAGTCATGATTGGAGTTGTTAGAAGACATCAGGCTAGAATCACCACGCGCTTCGCGTGACCTTTAATTCACATTGACGGTCAACGGCAGACCTAGTGAATATATTAGTTATTATGTTCTCTGGTCTTGATGATAGATAGTTCACTGCCTTACAGTATAAGCAACTGCATTCTTGATTCTCATTGTTCAGCAACTTAGTTTTTATTTTCAGAAGGATTCTTGATTTTAACATAGAAATGTTTTGCATAGTGGTATGTCACTACGGAGTCACGCAGGCACTGTTTCTTGAATAGTAGCATTACACTGCTCTACAGTATATCCTGGTGTGTTCTGGAATATTAGTATTGGTTACCTGCTCAGAGGCATATTCCTTCGCCTTCTTATCAGGAGTATTTCAATTACATGTCAATGCCTCTTTGCGTCTCTTGGACACTTTGGAGTATCAGTTTGGGTTATTAGGTTAGCGATCCATTTCCTTTCCTCAATACACTTTGCACACTTTGTAGTGTCAGTTTGGGTGTTAGGGTAGTGATCCAGTTACTTTCCCCAATACACATCTGCGTCTCTTGTACACTTAGGAGCGTCAGCTGTGGTTAGGGTTGGGACGCATTTCCTTTCCTATCACATCACCAGTACAGTCACAGTTAGGGATTGGTTCTATAGCGAGATTCAGAATGAAGACAGAGGGTAGTCACAGACTAGGACAGACATATGAGATCACAACCCAGGCCACCACTTACCAGTCGTTTATTTTGGTTTGACTTTCAGAGTGTTGTGGTATACCAGAGCAACTCACCAGCAGCATCAACTAGCATAACTCACCAGCAACATAAGATTTCAGTTTGCGCATCCGCGACTCTGAAAGAACTGATTTGTGGGCCACTGGCGAAGAGGGTGACCCGAAGAGGAACGACGGAGAGACTACCATCTTCACCGGTGGAAAACACCAGCTGAGTGCCTAAACACCTTCCTGGAGTCACGGCCATACTTTGCTTGACCTACCACCATCCCGTCTTATGATTAAGACCTCGCTCCGAGAACATTGTTTGATTTACATATTGTTTTTTTTTAATACTTCTCATCAATTATTTGCCTTTTAAGTTCCTTGTGGGAACTTATATTTCTATTTGTCCATTATTAAACTCGTGATAAGCGGTGTTGTCGCTTATTGCTAAATAAGAATTCCTAGTTATCTTCATATCCAACATTTAATTAGATCACACAAGAGTAGGACGAAAGTTGAATCTTTCATCTTTATCGACTTCTTTGTGCTGCATAGTTCAAGTCAAGTCTGGGGGCTAAATCCTTTTCCACAGGATCATCGTGTCGCTGCTAAGTTTGCTGTCATCTATGTGTGTATAGCTGTACAACTTTATCTGCAGTCCTGTGCCACTGTAAGAATTGTAGACTTCTTTTTCTGGGACAATTTGTCATACTCCCTTTATTTTTCACGAGCCACTCGTCGGCTATTTCTTCAGTGGGGAGTCTTCCCTAGTGGTTAGGCTCATTGTCTTCTACTGTACCTGTGAGACTTCTCTCAACAGTAGCGGACCACGCGACAGTAATATTATTTGATGGTAAAGAATTTGGGAAGTCATACTTGTTTGTCAATGTGTTAATTGCCTTCCATATATCCTTACTATTTGATTTATCCATTACTAATTTCTTGAAGTAATTTTTCTTTTCTCTTCGTATGGTATATTGAACTTTGCTTCTAAGAGTAAGGTATGCGCTTAGATGTCGCTTTTTATGTGCTTTATCTCTGTCTCTCATAATGTCAAGTATTTCCTGGGTGATACAAGGTGGTTTGACGTGATGTTTTACTCGAACTTCCTTGATTGGCACACGTCTATCAAACACAACAATAAAGGTCTTCATCAAGAATTCCAGAGCATCATCCGGGTCAGGAAGTTGATAAACATTGTCTAGAGGTGAACTGAGCAAGTCCTGTAAAAATGCGTTTTGGTTGATATTTTTGTAACTTCTATAATTTATACTTATGTGTTTATGTTTAGGAGTTTTAATTCCTTTTTAGAAGACGTGTAGCATATTGGGTAGTGATCGCTCATTGCACAATTGGGCACGGTGCTTTCTATGATGTTGGCTGAGCAAATTGCATAAATGTGATCTATACGTGTTGGAGATGCTTTTGTTACTCTAGTAGCTTGTTGTACTATTTGTTGGAAATTGTATGGTGCAATTATATTTCCCCATATTATGTTGGATTTCTTGGTGTCAATGTTAAAGTATCCGAGTAGTATAATTTCCTTCCCGGAAGCAAACACCACATCCATCATGGTAGTGAAGTTTTCGTACCAGTCGTGACCAGCGCTGGGATTTCGATAGAGGTAGCCAATTATCAGAGGTGTGCGGTTTTAAAGTTTTAGTTCTACCCAAATACATTCTATTTCGAAAGTTTCAAAGTCTTGCCTACGGTGAACATTTAGTAAATTAGAAGCATTTAGTAAATTTATGCCTGTCTCTTGTTGTGGGATGTGGATTTTAATTTATGAGAATATTATGTTAAGCTGTCTAGGGGATTATATTGATTCTCTGGTCACTTGTTAGAATGCAGGGTGATTAGGGATATTTACCACAAACCCAGGAGAAAACAATTCAATCCTTGAAACAATGGCATCTGTGTGTAGGTTTCCCTTCCCACTTCATCACCCTTTAAATTTACTATAGTGCTAGAAGGATATTGATTGTTCACAACATATAAACAACCACTGATGAACACCACATTTACTTGATGTACACATCAACAAATTTTGGACAAACAATTCAAGTATTAAAACAAGATCTGCAGTTACATATATATGTGTAATGAACACTATGCATTTTCAGACAGGCATGGTGATGATTTGCATTATCACAACATAGTACCCAGTGACCCCAGAAAAAAACAAGGTTATTACAAACAACACAACAACCACAAATTGGGTCTACTTTCATTTACCTTCATCAGAAGGATATTGATTGTTCACAACATATAAACAACCACTGATGAACACCACATTTACTTGATGTACACATCAACAAATTTTGGACAAACAATTCAAGTATTAAAACAAGATCTGCAGTTACATATATATGTGTAATGAACACTATGCATTTTCAGACAGGCATGGTGATGATTTGCATTATCACAACATAGTACCCAGTGACCCCAGAAAAAAACAAGGTTATTACAAACAACACAACAACCACAAATTGGGTCTACTTTCATTTACCCTCATAATTAAGGCAAATAATGATCAAAGTATATAGAACCCCAACATATAAACATTTGTTTCTGACACCTTTTACAATTCTCTCATTTCAAAAATAATGAGTTGGTGTCACAATACAACACCATAACCTTCATTGGAAAAAAGCTACTGACCTGTTACCTTCAGAAAAAAACCCACATATAAACAGCAGTTTATACTACTAATTAAACTAATTAATAGAGTCATTTATCTCCTGGTGTGCGGTTAAGGGTTCATCTCTGCTGTAGATTAGATCCTTTTCCCATTATCTGGGTACCGAAATAATGCACGCAGTTGTGTTCCTAATATTTATCCACTGGTAATTGGCTGGTGACTATTTTATAATCCATAATCCAGGAATTGAAAAATCACACACCACATATCCCCTCCGTTGGGGCCAGAATCACGAATATTCTGTTGCCTTAGGCTCGGTGCCTTTTTGTGAAATTTGGGGCCTCAGATTGGTCTAACTTTCCGGAATTTCCACTTAAGCTCTGCAGAAGGTACTCTCCCATCTCACCATACATGGTGCCAAGTAGACGGCCATTCAGCTGCTCTGCTTGCGATATCAGAATCCCAATTATTTCCACAAAGATATTACACCCACCAAGTCGCGAGTCTATAACCCATGGCATTTAGGCTGACATTGGACCGGCAAGGAATTAGTCCTTGTTATCTAGTCCAGTGTAGAACTTTATATGACTGAGAGGCATCTCATGGTAGTATATGTGACTAGGGCCACAATTGATCTATATCTACATATATCCACAGATGAATAAATCCAGCACAGTAACAGGGTTGCAAACAATTAGATGATTCCTCCTGTTGCTGCTGTAGAGGCATTTAGTTGCTTTCATATGGTCTTTTATCTGATGGTGTTCAGGGTTTGGAACCTTGAGGTAATCTGGTTTCGTAGTTATGTTTCAGAGGATATTAAGTTTGTACCTTGGTTGTATTGGCTTATGTGGTTCAGTGTCTTCTCCCATTTGTTTGAGTTGGTGTTCATATCAAGAACTCGGTGTTGAGTGGCTGAACTTTTATGTTTGACTGTTGCAGCTGTGAGACGTTCTTTCGAAGACTTATCCATTGTTGGATATTAACTTGGTAATCCAACCAACAGTTGAAGGGTTTTCACTGTTGCTAGCTTTAGTAACTTGTAGTAGGATTGTCCCATAGTTTCACTGATTTGGTTGAATGATGAGGCCATAGGTGGTAATTCTCAGACGTAAAGCAGACGATACACTGTAGTCAGTTACTCTGTTGATCTTCATCTTTGTAGATTATTATATACTGAAGTCCATCCTGGATATTCCTACTAAAATAGGACTTAATCACTCACCCAGTCAGTGTTCGAATTTGTCTGTTGCTCGCTATGGAGCTAATGAATGTAGCAGTCAACATTGTTGAATTGGTCCAGTCTCCATTTTAGGACAGGTTGTCATTTATCATGTTCTGGCTGATTACCCAGTTTCCAGTTGACAGTGATGACATGTAGTCCCATCAAATCCACCACTCGCTATAGAAAGGGATGACAAGAATACAACACGAGCATTAACCTACTTTGATGTGTGAACTTTCACAACACAATTACAAACAAAAATACAAACAACAAGAGGAGAAGGGCAAAGGAGTGGGTTTCCAAGTTCCCTGTCCCTCGTCGCTTGTTGTAGAGCTTTTCTGGCTCTGATAGTGAGTGAGATATCTTTTCACTCTATGTTTCTTCTGTTGTTACTGGGACTCTTAGATGAGTGAAGCCCTCCTTTTTATCCAACATTTTGCTAGTGCGTTTGTCATACCTTGAAGAGAATAGTCCAGAAATAGGTTCTTTTGTTTCCGATTCCTCGTCTCCATTCCTTCGCTATAATCAGCATTAGGCCAAGGCTAAACACCATACGGTTCACCTTTTCTTGGGCACTGACATGCACAAGGATTCTTACATCAACATCCTCTAATCCCAGGGGCAACATTAAAATGTATACTCCCACAGTAAAGAGTAAAAATCAGGGCAGAGAAAAATTCACATAACAGAAAAAACATACATGTACATTTCTCTGATATCAAGTACATGATAATCATACCTAATAATATTAATCATAAAATTTAATGCCGGAGCCAATGGTTTTGAATTTTCTTCAGGGGTTAATCCATAAACTAAAACATACATTGTTTCCCCCACTGCGTACAGCACATGAGGATAGTAACCGCTGTGATATATTTTGCCAATGACTGCTATTATTCGGAGTGTATTTATTAGAATACTTATGCCGCATGGTCCAGATCTTCTGAATATTGCAAGCAATTTATTCACATCAATCTTCGCTTCTGTTCCTACTACAGTGAGGTGATGCGGATTGAATCCTATCCGAACATTCATTTATATCACGCGTTTACTTTAATTGTTCTTGAATTTATATTCTCAAACATGGCAATTCCCTAGCACTATTTTATGAAATGATTATATGTCCCTCACTCATATGGAGTGGTAATTAATCTGTTAACAAAAGGATTGCACTAAAATTTAGCACTATAGTTCCAAGTTACAGATTATAATGTGGCAAAGCATTTTATCCCCTGACTACGAGTCAGGAATATGCGTAATCATTTGTATGTCCCCGCATGGATAAGAATTCCTTTGAAAATGTTCTTTGGAGTTCAATCTCTACAGTACATAGATTATTTGCAGATTTCTAAGCATAGATAGTGAGATATAGTTCACAATGCATAGAAGTTTTAACATAGGAATATGAAATTGACAGAAACGAGTTTTCTTCTTTGAAGTATGAATCAGGAGTCTGTTCCTAAATTGAGGAGAGTTTCTGACATGAGAGTTGATACTCAACAGTACACATAATATTTATAGGTTATAAGCACTATTAGTTAGATATAAGTTCATAATGCCTATAAAATATTTTAATATAGGGATTTGAAATTGTAAAACATAGGAAAAATTACAGCGTGGCACCCACATGTGCTTCAGTACTAAAAATCTAATCAGACTCTAGTTTACAAGAACTGTTGAATTATCATTCTAACTAATTCTTAATTAAACACACTGGTATATGTACTTTATAAAAAATACATGAATACATCTTAATAATGTAGATATAACATTCCAATTGTTTGCAGAGAATGATATATTTTTAGTGCAAACATTCCCTCTCCCCGAAGGGAAAGGTCGACTTTCTTGTGTGATCTCTTCACTAGAAATGGCCGCTTTGGTCTTTGTTTTCAAACTCGCCGGTCTTGGCCAGGTACGTGAGCCAAAATAAAGCCAAATAATTTAAGCTGTGCCACGGTCAGTCTATCGCTGTTTTATTTTCTACTCCTACACTAAGCAAGATACTTAAACAGTAATTATTAGGGATTGTTTATTTTTAAGGGAGTCAATGCTAGGAAAGGGTAAGGACGTTTTAATATATCACACTTGTTTCCTACAGGGATCTCTTCTAAACACTTTATACCCTTTGATAGAGATGTCCTCATCTGAGATGTTTTCGTTTAATCTACTTTCACTAAGGCCGAATAAATGAAAATTTTGATTAAGAAGAAAAGATAACTCTGGCAGTTTATTAATTAGGTGGCATATGTTTAAGTGTCCAATAGATATTCCTGACTTACTGAACCAGTGTTGCCATTTCTCAGACATTTCACTCATGGAGTGAGTGTAAATTAGTCAAACTGAAACAAAAATGCAAGATGATTACAAAACATTTACAATTACATTAAGTTGCAAAATCCCAGTAACATAAATCGATATGCAAATGACAATATTATAAAGATTCAACTAATGAGACCAAAAAAGATAATGCAAACACAGAACAAAACGAATTAAAACGTATGAACATACAACAAATAATTAACTTGAAAGAACTAATTTACAAGCTAAGTAACCAGCTGTTATAAAAAAAACATGAATAAATGACTATACAAGTCAATGTTTCTGTTTAAAATTGGGTATCCCTCACGGGAAATAAACGTTAACCAGTAAGCAATTACAGTTCAAGGGGGAAGCTCTGTTGCTGGTATCAATGCATATAGGGTTCAGTTTTTAATACATATCCTATCTCACAGGTCTGTATTGTAGAGACATCATAAGGGCTTGATTCAGTGCGGCAGGACTAAATTGCATCAAGTATAGAAGTTCTGGACTCCAATGATGCGGAACATCTTGTTGGCTGCTAGGTGGCGCATTGTTGGCGTGAACTTGGTGATGCAGAGCCTCTAGTTGTCTGCAATGGGGCCCATTGCTGTCTTGAGCTTGGTGTGCCAAAGTGGTATTACCGCCGTGTGTGTGTGTCGCTGTTTGCATCGAGGGTTCCTTGCAAGTGTAGGGAGGGAAATTTTCCTGATAGTTATTTCCTTCACGTTTGAGGGTTGGGGTAGGAAGGAGAGGTTGATTTATTTTTGGTAGCATGTGTGTACCTTGAATGGCACGAATTTGGGGGTCAGACGCCCGCAGACGTTTATCTGGGGTGATGGCGGTAATCAATGTCCGTCGTGTGTGTGTGTGTGTGTGTGTGTGTGTGTGTGTGTGTGTGTGTGTGTGTGTGTGTGTGTGTGTGTGTGTGTGTGTGTGTGTGTGTGTTGGTCGTGTGTTGTGCCTTTCTGTGTATTTGATATTTTTAGCCAGAAATCTACTACCTAATTTGGATGTGTGGATTTGGTTTCTGTACAGTTTTTTTCTTTGGTGCGCCTGTCAGCGATGTAAAGAATAGTGTGTTGTTGATGTAGTGTACATTATACTGAATACAGAATTTCTATAGGGTGTTGTTTGTTTATGTCGGCTAGTCGACGCTGGGAGCCATAACTTGATAGTATGATGGAAGAGAAGGAAACTTTAGAATTGGGAAAATTAATGCGTAATAAGTCTAATTGTTTTCGTAGCTGAAAAATTGTGATATTTTGGTTTCTCATAGTGTCGTTTACTCCTATGTGAATTGTAATCCTTTTAACGTTTGCGTTAATTACCATCTACATATACTGTCTGTTAGACTGTCTACCCCTACACCTGGAAGCGGAATTTTTGTAGCTATATCGGTGTGTGATGAGGACATACGATCACTGTATATGCCTTTCATCAAGGAGTCGTCAATTATCATTTGGGTGCAGTCAGTTGGTGGTATCTGTATGTACTGGCGGCTGACACATGTTGCACGTTGTTTCTGCCATCGATAATTATCCGGTTGTGCACTGTCTTCTTGCAGGTTACCATCTGTTTCTTGAATAGACCGGTTGTCAGTCAGCAATGTCTCGTTGTCAGTCAGCAATGTCTCGTTGTCAGTCAGCAATGTCTCGTTGTCAGTCAGCAATGTCTCGTTGTCAGTCAGCAATGTCTCGTTGTCAGTCAGCAATGTCTCGTTGTCAGTCAGCAATGTCTCGTTGTCAGTCCAGCAATGTCTCGTTGTCAGTCAGCAATGTCTCGTCGTCAGTCAGCAATGTCTCGTTGTCAGTCAGCAATGTCTCGTTGTCAGTCAGCAATGTCTCGTCGTCAGTCAGCAATGTCTCGTCGTACTGGCTGTCTTTTACTAATTGCTCTTTTGGTACTTCAAATCGATTGCTGACTTTTACTTCGATGGGATGCTGTTGAATGACGTTGTCTATTTGTTGATGTGTATTCGTTGGCTGTATTGTTGGTGCTCCTAAAGATGGCTGTGTTGTTTCGAAGCTTCGAAGCTATCAGTCTGTGCTGCCTGATCAATAATGGGCGCGCGTTTATAAGTCTCAATGGTGTGTTTCAGTGTACCATTTTCTTCTCTCAGTGAGAGCGAACTCTGACTTTAGGTTAATATAGTCGCTAATGATTCTAGCGATCTTGTCTATATTTTCAGAGGCGGCCTCCAGAAGTGCCTTCAAACCTGTCTCTAACTTTGAGAGAGAGAGAGAGAGAGAGAGAGAGAGAGAGAGAGAGAGAGAGAGAGAGAGAGAGAGAGAGAGAGAGAGAGAGAGAGAGAGAGAGAGAGAGAACGAACGAACGAACGAACTTTATTTTAAAAGGGTAACAAATTGGGCACGCAGGTCCATTTTACATTCGGCCCTTTCTATCACTCATCTTTCATTCATCAAATGTGCATGTTACATTTACATAGGAAAAATAAAACATTGTCAAACGGATTTTTTAGGTATAAACAATGCATATTACGCATGGTACATTCACATGGGGGGGGGGGGGAAACATTGTCAAATGAAAGTTGTAAACATAAACAGTGCATATTGCAATGTTGTGAGACACATCCCCCATCCACCCTCACACCTCGCAGCACCCACACATCCCTCAGCCACCCACACATCCCCACCCGTTGTCTGTCAGATAAAAATGACGTAATTAGGTTCACCATATTGGTGCTAGTCTTCATTTGTTTTAATTTTCTAATTAAAATATCATGATCTACCATATCAAAGGCTTTTTTAAAGTCTACAAATATTGCTCCACAAATGTTGCCATTGTTGATACAAAGATGCCAGTTATCGGTCATTTTTGTAAGGGCACTATGGCAAGAATATTTAGGTCGAACCCAGATTGACTGTCAATTATTAGATCTTTGTTAATTAAATGATGTAGTGTTATTTTATGCATGTGTTTTTCTAATGGCTTTGATAGCGACGATAATAAGGAAATAGGTCTATAATTACCCAAACGCTATTATCAGTTGAGCCATTTTTAAGTAGAGGATACACTTTAGCAACTTTAAAGGCACATGGAAAGTAGTTTTTGGACAGGCACTGGTTATATATGAACGTTAAGGACTCACTAATAATTGGTGCAGCACACTGAAGAATTCTATTACTGATACCATCTAGGCCTTCTGAATTTGTTGCTTTGAAATTCGAGAGATATTTATATAATTCTGCAACAGACATCAAGGGGAATCTCAGGAATATTTCTAGAGCACTTCCCTTCACAGAATGATGACAGTGAACATAAATTACATACTGAGTCTGATATTGAGGACTTTAGATTCTCTATTTCTGATTGAAAGAAGTAACTGAAATCCTCGCATGTTATAGAGTTTTGTATTGCTGACTCTGAAGCGTGTTTCTTGTTGGTTAGCAAGTTAATAGCCTTCCATATATTTGTGTTATTTGATTTATCTACAATCAAATTTTTGAAATGATATTTCTTTATCCTACGAATTTCATATTTAACTGTATTTCTTAGTCTGCGGTAATTGATACAATCTTTATTTGTGTGTGCTGTATCTCATTCTCTCATGGTTTCGAGAACTTCGCTAGTGACCCACGGAGACTTATGTTGATTCTTGACTCGGACTTATTTGACTGGCACATGTTTATCAAATACATTGTAGACTGTCTTTGTCCAGTAAGCTAGTGCATCATCCGGATCAGGAAGTTGGTAAACATGTTCAAGGGCTGCATTTTTAAGTCGTCTAAAAATAAATTTTGGTTGAGAGCTTTAAAATCTCTCAATTTGATGCTTAAATGTTTATTTATAGGAGTTTTTGAACCCAATTTTCGACCATGTACAAACATACTGGGTAATGGTCACTAACTGCACTAACAGGAACAGAACATTCGGTACTATTAACTGGATAAGTAACATATATATGATCAATTATAGTTGAGGAGGTGTCTGTAACTCTTGTGGGACGATTTATTAGTTGTTTGAAATTGTAAGATAGAATGATATCGTCCCATGTCTGGTTGAATTTAGTAATATCTATGTTAAAGTCACCTAATATCATGACTTCTCTGCCTGCTGTAAACACCCTATCCATCATTGTAGTGAAACCGTCATACCAACTATACCAAGCACATGGATTCCAATATAGGTATCCAATGAGAAACGATTGCTGGCTGACTGGCTTCACCTCTAACCAAACACATTCTATCTCTTCTATCTCGAGATCACTTCTACGGGAACTGTTGAGAGAATTGGAAATGTATACAGCAATACCTGTCTCTAATTTTTGAATTGCGTCTCTTCGAATTACTTTAAAACCCCTTAAGAGAGATTTCAGAGTCGGTTATTTTTGTCGTTGAGACGACTTTCTGTGATTCCAAACACATGGAAGTGTTTGCACAGTATTACTGAAAGCTCAGGTAATTTATTGAGCAAATGATTGATGTTGAGATGGCCTATATGTAGACCATCTTTGTTGAGCCACTGATCGTGATTGGGGAACATTACACAATGAAAAGATGATGTCTCTTGTGGTAGAAAAATTTCAGAGTTTTTGAAACTTTATTTAGTGGTAGTTAATGCTATTAGAGGGGGTAGGAAAATGTCTGTGATGGAGTGACATCATTAAAGCTTGGTGCAGGGCTGCAGGATTGGTGCAGGGCTGCATTAGCTGTTGAAGTTGACGGTTCCACTGATAGGAGTGTAGATTACCGACCAACGATGGACCACTGCTATGAGAGCTACTGGAAGTGCCTACATTGGAAGAAGGCATCGGGGACACCGCAACATTGTTTAACGGTGTCCCCTTTGACATGATAGGGGGAGACTGTTTTATGGGCAAGGGGGGAAACAAAGCACCATAGTTAGCAACATTGGGATTAGAGCATGGGTCGCTATTTACAGCCTTGTATTCCTGGGGAATAGGCAAGGGTGGTGTGAGCAGAGGTTGAGTGTTTTCTGAACACTGAGAGATGGCTACAGCCGGAGGTGACGATCGGTTACTCCTGTAACTGGGTTCTAATTGTTGTGTACGTTCAGGATTATTTTATGTTCTTCGCTAGTATGCTAGTTCCTAGTTTGGAACAATGTAGTTGATCCCTATATGGTTTTTTCTTGGGAGCCCCGGACGGCGATGTGAAATACGGGGTATATATTAATGAAAGCATTGTTAGTTTCTTTACAAAATTTAAATATTGTCAGATTGCCGGCATCGGCAGTACGGTGCTGGAATCCATAACATGGTGGGATGATTTATAAAAGAAAATAGATGCTTTAGGAAATTTCTTACGCAACAACACCTCCAATGTAGCGAGTTGTGAGGTGCTTATGATTTGATTGTTCATAATATTGTTGACACCAATATGGACTGTTGTTCTTCTAATATATCATTCACTTGAATTTCCGCAGTGTAGAGGTCAGTTGTCAATGTTAGCCTCCTGGTAGCGGGAAGATCGAGGTTGTTTCGCTATCAGAAGATGACATGCGGTCACTATAGATTCCCTTGAGCAGAGAGTCTCCAATGACGACATGAGTTGCAATGTCATCTATTGTTATTTCACGCTGTTGACGTGTCAGTTTGATTTCTTGCCACTGGTCGCTGTCATCTTTCATGCATTCTTGTTTATTATAGTCGCTGCTTGTTTGGGCTGGTTGTTGCTGCTCAGTATCTGCTCGGTATTGCTCGGTATGACCGTTTCACTACAATGATGGCTAGGGTATTTACATCAGGTAGAGAAGTCATGATATTAGGTGACTTTAACATAGATATTACTAAATTCAACCAGACATGGGACGATATCATTCTATCTTACAATTTCAAACAACTAATAAATCGTCCCACAAGAGTTACAGACACCTCCTCAACTATAATTGATCATATATATATATATATATATATATATATATATATATATATATATATATATATATATATGTGTGTGTGTGTGTGTGTGTGTGTGTGTGTGTGTGTGGTGTGTGTGTGTGTGTGTGTGTGTGTGTGTGTTACTTGTCCAGTTAATAGTACCGAATGTTCTGTTCCTGTTAGTGCAGTTAGTGACCATTACCCAGTATGTATTACATGATCGAAAATTTGGTTTCAAAAACTCCTAAAAATAAACATTTAAGCATCAAATTTAGAAATGTTTAAAGCTCTCAACCAAATTTATTTTTAGGACGACTTAAAAAATGCAGCCCTTGAACATGTTTTACCAACTTCCTGATCCGGATGATGCACTAGCTTACTGGACAAAGACAGTCTACAATGTATTTGATAAACATGTGCCAGGTCAAATAAGTTCGAGTCAAGAATCAACATAAGTCCCCGTGGGTCACTAGCTAAGTTCTCGAAATCATGAGAGAACGAGATACAGCACACAAAAATAAAGATTTTATCAATTACCGCAGACTAAGAAATAAAGTTAAGTATGAAATTCGTAGGATAAAGAAAGATCATTTCAAAAATTTTATTGTAGATAAATCATCTTCAGTTCTCCTCCTGTTCTCAGAATCCCATTCTATTACAACAACATAACGGATTACTTCATCCGGTATTATATTGCAGTAGGAAAACTTTTAGAAACTCAGACGTATTCTATTACAGAACTTGAAGCACTTTCTTGGTTAGAAGATGTGAATAAATTCTCGAAATACTTGGTAGGTAAGAAATTCTTAGTTATCTCTGATAACAAGCCACTGAAAGTCTTTAAGGATGGATCACCTAAGAATTCACAGGTGTGTATTGTTTATTGCAAGACTATGACTTTACTGTATCTCATATTCCTGGCAAGGTACAACAATCTTGCAGACTGCTATGTTGATTATGATATTGATGTACTTAGAAATATGTAAATTTCCATTACTTATTGAGTCAGAATAATAATGTGTTATTTTAATAATGCTGTGTTCTGTCTGTAACACACTGCTGATATACCACATACATAACATTATTGTAATGGTATAAGATTAGTTCACTTATTTATATTATTATTTCAGAGTAGAACACTATAGCAGGCTACAGTATACGCTCGTTATTTCTGGCTGATGAACAATTTACGTGTGCCAGAAGTAATTATTCTTGCATGAGGTATGAACTTGACTGTGATTCTTACTGGTCAGTTGCCAAAGATGATTCGACTTCATCGATGTCATCAGGATGATAAGCATTAAGGTTCAGTCAATGTTGGGAACTGTCTCATCGATAATATGCAATAAGGGAAATGACAATCTTAGTTATTCATATTATATATGTGAAAGGACAATATTAGTTATTCATATTTTATATATGAACAGACAAAATTTTACTTAGTTAGTAATAGTTAAGTTATGTGTGTTATTATTTATATAGTATTTCATATTATTAAGGAATTTGAATATTAATAATGAGAAGTATATAGAATGTTGATAGTCGTAATCAATCAATAAATCATGTGCCATGCCGGAAAGCGTGGGCGGTCATGACTCACCATTTCACTCGATCACCAGTGTCGTGGATCAGCCATGTGGCCAAGCCATCCAGGTATTTTCCTCTCGGTCTTCCTCTTTGTCTGTTCCCTTCGATCTTGCCAGTTGTCACTAAGTTCTCCAATCCATTTCTTCTCATAACATGTCCAAAAAATTTTGACTGTCTATGTCTAATTTCTCTAATCAGTTACGATGTTCATTTGTCTCCTGTAGTACTTGGTCATTGGTTTTTCTGTCTGTCCAAGGTATTCTTTGCATTTTCCTCAGAAACCACATTTCTGCAGCCATCAGATGTTTTTCAACTTGACTGCACATTGTCCAAGTTTCACATCCATACAAAAGAACAGGCTCTATGTATCCCCTCAACACTCTTTTTCTCGTTTCAATTGACATCTTTTATTGGTCAGAATGTTTTTCATCTTGCTTAAGGCTAATTTCGCCATGGCGATTCTTGTTCTAATCTCTTCAAGGTATCTCCCATCAGATGTTATGACTGTTCCGAGATAATTGTACCGATTAACTTTTTGAAGAATATTTCCATTTACTTGTATATTACATTGTGGCACTTCTTCTTCCTAGTGACGACCATAACCTGAGTCTTTTTACAATTTAATTCTAACCCCAGTTGCTCACTGTGTACAACAACCGCATCTACTAATTGTTGCAGGTCCTGCGCATTGTCTCCAATTAATACTGTATCATCTGCATATCTAATGTTATTGATGTTTCGTCCTCCAATGCTGATTCCAGTTATATCCTCTACATTTCTGAAAATATTTTCACTGTATAGGGAAAAAGATCTGGAGACATTAACACATCCCTGCCTAACACCTCTCTTAATTGGCTGATACTGTCCCACTTCATTATCAATCCTTATTGCAGCTTGTTGTTTCCAATATATGTTTTTTATAAGTCTAATGTCTTTCCCATCAATTTGTAGATCTGCAAGCATATCCATCATGTTGACATGTCTAACTCTATCTAAAGTCTTTGTATAGTCAATAAAGCAAAGATTGTATATCCTTGTTTACTTCTATAGCACGTTCAATAACTGTTCGCAGCATGTACACAGCATTTACTGTACCCTTTTCCTTCTACAAAACCCACATTGTTCTTCCCCTATTTCAGGTTGTATCTTCTTCCTCACCTCTTTGCATGATAATTCTATGATCAGTCTTTAAGCGAATCATGATGTACTAAGCACTTTTAAAGAGGTAGTTTGCCGTTGCTTTCCTCTATGGCAGTGACGTACTGGTCGGAGACCGCAGCCATTGACTCAAGAAGAGCTCCTCTGCCTGCTGTCGTGAACTCGAGAATTTCATCCACCACCTGCCTTCCGTAGCTTCTTTTGAAAACTTCCAATAAAAGAACATAAAATAACATCACATAATCCACAGGAAAACACTATTCACAGAAAATCCTTAGAAAATCACACGAAATCCAAAGGAAAACACTAAATAGCGTCCCCCCCCCCCCCCCCCCCCCGAGTAAGGCGTCATTTTGCCGCCATTGTACCGGACGTCGTAATAGTATCAGAATATTATTATGCATTGGCTATAGTATTATTGGTAATTATATGTTTCATTTCATGGACATATATGTAAATACTTAACGTATATGTGATAGATAATAATTATGTATATGTATTGTCTAGCGTCGTGTGAATGGAAAGAATGCATGTGCGAGGAATTAACAATAAAAATACACGTTCCATAAAAAAAAAATATTCCACATGAACAGTAACAATATAATAGAAAATATTACAGTACGCAGGTATAAAGATTTTAATATACTCATTCCAAACTATACATAGTAAATAGATATAGTTATGGTATAACCTAAAGAACACTGATAGTATACCTCAATAGGATAATAACATAAAGGTTATACAATAACAACATGGTAGATGAATTAGGCGAATGACGGATAGATCATGTTGACTTACAGTAAAGTCGACATACTGCGTTTCAGGCGTCAATGGAAGTCAGTTACACATAGAAGCTAGTAATAACGTTGGGCATTCAACACAGGATTGTTTTTATTTGCTGTAGGTACTCGGGGTTACAGAGGCCTATGGGTTTTTACAAGGGGTCAGCGTTTATACGTGAATAACAGCCATTAATATATATATATATATATATATATATATATATATATATATATATATATATACTATATATATATATATATATATATCTTCTTCTTCTTCTTCTTCTTCTTCAGCGTTCCGAGCCATTGAGGTTCTTTGCTGCAGATACAATCCGTCTCCATTCGTCTCTCCGGTTGACCTTCTCTTGCCAGTCGTTGATTCCAAGTGCTTGTAGGTCTGTATATGTATTATCTCTCCACCGTCTTCTTGGTCTACCTCGGGGTCTACGGTCATTTATTTCCTGAGTGTAAGCGAGTTTTGTTTCCCTATTATCTTCCATTCTTTCTATATGCCCCAGACATTGTATTCTATTAGCCTTCATGGTACCAGTGATTAGCGGGGACTTAACAGATCATAAATGTCTTTGTTACTTCTTCTTTTCCACTCTCCACTTTGTGTATCCCTAATGGGTCCAAAGATGGTCTTAAAATTTTGTTCTCAAAGGTTTGTAACAAGGCTTCGGCTCCTTTCGTTGTACTCCAGGTTTCAGAGCCATACAGCACAACTGGTCTGATCCTTTAACGTTCCAAGGTCGTTGTCCAGATAAGTCAGTCCGAATTCGAGGCTCATGTATCTGTTTCGTAACAAAAATGGTTTTTACAAAGGTGGGGATGTTAACCCCACGCTTCAACCCCCCAACCTGGAGGACCAGGGTGTTTTCTCTTTGTCTGTTCTCTACCCTTTGACCTGTCCGGCTAGGGAGGCCCTGCTGGTAGCTACGCTACCGCCGGCATAGCTCTCGAGAAACTCAAGCCCCCCCCCCCCCCCACCACGACAAGGTAGAATATATATATATATATATATATATATATATATATATATATATATATATATATATATATATATATATATATATATATATATATATATATATATATATATATATATATATGCTGGCGGCGTCTGATCCTTGGTTTTATTTAAAGTAGTCGATTCGTTTATACGCGATTAACAGCCATTAAAATATGTGAGCTGGCGGCGATCGAGACTTGCGTTTTAATCCTGTGTCTGATATCCACACGTTCTATGCTGTCTCATTGGAGCAGCCTGTATTCCAACGACGATGGATTCGTAGACCGATTACGACTAATAGTAATTTACGTCGCCTCCGTCATTCGTATACATGTCTGATGATAATCAGATAGAGTAAATGTTTTTCAAACATTTTTTTGTGTGTGAGGGGGGCAGCTGTCATATAGCAAATGACAGACATGTAGAGTGTGAACTGATGCGCATACACATCAGTGAACAAAAATAGATAATAACAATCTATAGCACGGTGTCGCACGCTGAAAGCTACGTCACCAAGTCGCGTTGATTAATATCACAACTTGTCACTTGGACACTTGAGTTTCAGCCATCATCCAGAACAGACACACCGCAGCGCTACACGTACATCAGTACAGACGATCAATAGGACGCTCGAACACTATCACCAATTGACAACTAATAGTCCACTCAAACACACACATCTACGATTAGCCACAACACTCCTTCAACGACAGGCATCGATCTCAGGTGCTGAGTCATTTTGGACGACCACTTAGTCTCGAACGCGGACCGACTATGCTGGGAGATCCTGATCACTTGACTGGCGGTGGACGTTAACACAAGTCTCCAAACACACACACACACACCAAGTGGTACGTGGCCACATCACAGACACTAAGAGTACAATGATAGTGCGGGTTGTGGCGGGAGTGCGTTGCATCCAGTGAAAGGTAGATAGGCCTGTTTGCTGCCGGCTGGATGGCGTGCTTGTTCTACCAATGCCAAACCTGTACAATGACAGAAAAAGACAACAAATCACAACAACAGAAATGAGGTTTCTGAGAAGAATACTCAACGTATCAAGAAGAGTTAAGATCAGAAATGAAGAAATCAGGACTAAAGTGGGGGTTATAGCAGCACTAGATTTTATTAGAAAGCAGCAAATCAAATAGTTTGCACATGCAAGTAGGTTATCAGTCAACAGCATACCACAAGAAGCAATGATGTACAGACCAGATGGAAACAGAGGAGGAGGCCGACCACGTAAACGTTGGACGGAGGGAATACCAGAGTCCATGGGAATGTCGATTCATAAAGCCCATAACCGCGCACTCTCACAATGTTTATACTTCACCTCGACACCGCAGTCAAGTACTACAGGAGACAAATGAAAATCGTGCAATGGTTAGAGAAATTAGACGTAGCCAAGTCAAAATTTTTTGGACATGTTATGAGAAGAAATGGATTGGAAAACTTAGTGACAACTGGCAAGATCGAAGGGAACAGACCAAGAGGAAGACCGAGAGGAAAAATACCTGTATTGCTTGGCCCATGGCATGGACGAGACAAATCAAAATCAAATCAAATCAACTTTATTTTGACTGTCTACGTCCAACTTCTCTAATCATTGTACGATTGTCATTTGTCTCCTGTAGTATTCAGACAAGAACACTGAGCTGATCCACGACTCTGGTGATCGAGTGAAATGGCGAGTCATGACCGCCCACGCTTTCCGGCATAGCACATGATTGATTGATTGATTGATTGGACACCGCAAGGTACAAGAGGAACATGATGAGATGAGATGAGATATTGTACAATAAAGTTGATAAATTGTTCTACAAATGTCCAGTACATTTCAAAACTTTGGTTGAAAGCAGGAATCAATTATGCCCGTTTCGATTTAACTTTTCGGGGATTTCCCCTATACAACCGGAAGCAAGCCTTGATAAGGGCGTATAGCACCAGGACGATGGAGAGAATAACGAGGAGGAGAAACGCAATGACGTCTACCACAAGGAGTTGATACCACGGCATATGTTGACCTGGTGACCTCATGTAGTCTCCGCCATATTTCATCACGTGATCCAGCCAGTACGCAGCTTCGTGTTTTGGCACTTTGTACAGCTCCCGGTAAAGGCGGGAAGCTTTCTTCATGTTGTCTGTGTATTTGCCCCCGTAGATGATTTCTTTCATCATGGCGGCCAGCTCGTCTGCGCTAGCATCACGCATGTCAGCGTAGAGTCCAAGTTGCTTAACCCTGACTCTCTCAGAGTTGTAGCCCTGATCTCCATATATGGGCAGGC
The DNA here is from genome assembly GCA_014155875.1 of Cepaea nemoralis. Classification (NCBI taxonomy): domain Eukaryota; kingdom Metazoa; phylum Mollusca; class Gastropoda; order Stylommatophora; family Helicidae; genus Cepaea; species Cepaea nemoralis. Next base: position 67,982 of record JACEFZ010008689.1, read on the forward strand.
AGAGTATGGGCACTCCGTGGTAGAGCGCCTCGTATTGTCCGTTCTTTCCACAATGGGACACGAACAGTTTGGCTTTCTCGTGTCCCAGGAGGTCATTTTGTGGTATCCACAAGGAGGTCTTGATCTGTTTAGGGTCAGGGGAGGTCATGTTTACTTTCCACACTACCCTCAGGTCAAGTTGTTGGAAAGCAGAAACGATCTTGGAGGAGATCTCAGGAGGAATATTAACTACGCCCCCGCCGAACGACATGACGATGATTCCAGTTGTAGCTTCATCCACAAACTTCTGGAACTCTCCAGTCAGTGGCTTTGCAGGAGACGCAGAGGACCCTCCAATCAGTTTGGTGTTTGGCAGCATTGTCCGTGGGTAGTCCAGTATGTGGTCAACTTCCGCAATGAAAACTTCAGCGTTGGTCGCTATTTCATTGATGGATTTGTAGGGTTTGTGTGGAGCAAATTTGGACACCAGACTGCTGTCATGAAAAGTGTCAAAGTTGAGGCGGTAAATGAACAGGAGAGTCATCTGAAGCTTCTGGAAGAACGTCATTCTGTCGCTAATGAAGTCAATTGGATATGGTGTTGTTGCTGGGACTGAAGGAACTCTTGATACGAGCCCGTGTGTATTGGTCCAATGAAGGCAAAAGGGATGTCAGTATGTAGGGAAGCACAACCATATTCATGTTGAATGGTACTGACTCCAGTACAATTAGATCTGTCTTCAGATCTCTGATTTTGTCCAGAAAAGATCTGTCTCCCAGGACAATGCTGGCAACTTTTGTCATCTCCCGAGAAATAGGACCAAGTGCGTGTACGCCTTGAGTTGGTTCTCTGTTCCAGAATTGATCAAGAACGTTAGTGGTTTCATATAAATGCCTCTGAATGTCGCCCAACTGTTGCCCGTATGATAAGATATTGACAGTCTTATCCTTGACCAGGTTCGTCTTGATGAGATAGTCTGGTACACAGAGCCACACATCGTGGCCCAGACTGGCAAGGGCCCCGGCGACGTTGGCGTGGTAGACGATGTAGCTGGTGATTGGGGGAGGGTAGAACACGACCGTCTTGGCCTGGATGTTTGTTGTTGTTGATATAAACACCAGTATGGCCGCCAGCAGACTTCGAGCCTCCATTCCTGGTATCTGGGGACACAGTCAAGCGTGCATCATTAACACATAGTTGCTTTAAAGTATACACTAGAGGAAACTAATGTGTCCTACAGGGCACTGGGCACGAGGATGTGGGAGACAGAAGTGCCAAGGCACTGAGAAACTTTAAGTCTGGCCGAAATGAGAGGCCATCCATCAATCATGTGCAATGCGATAAGCGTGGGCGGTCATGTTCTGCCATCTCACTCCATCACCAGAGTCGTGGATCAGCTCAGTGTTTCTGTCTCGACCACGACACATGGCCAAGCCATCCAGGTATTTACTTCTCGGTTTTCCCCTTCGATCTTGCCAGTCGTCACCAAGTTCTCCAAGTCATTTCTTCTCATACCATGCCCAAGAAATTGTGACTGTCTACGTCTAATGTCTCTAATCAGTTTACGATCTTCATTTGTTTCTTGAAGGACTTGTTCATTGGTTTTTCTGTCTGTCCATGGTATTCTTTGCATTTTAAATAAGAGGCACGTGCTGTAAAAAAAAATCTGCCGCATGATGATGATGATGATGATGATGTTGATGATGATGATGATGATGATGATGATGATGATGATGATGATGATGATGATGATGATGATGATGATGATGATGATGATGATGATGATGATGATGATGATATGATGATGATGATGATGATGATGATGATGATGATGATGATGATGATGATGATGATGATGATGATGATGATGATGATGATGACGATGCAGTGTGTCTCTTGATGTACATCAAGATTATTACCCGCAATAAAAATTACAGGGGTAACCTAGATTGTCAATTCTGTAGATGATAAAGCGTTGCTACCACACACTGCGATTCCGACATTTACTCTCACATATAGACTAGGTACCCTAACATATAGACCAGATACCCTCACATATAGACCAGATACCCTCACATATAGACCAGGAAACCTGACATATAGACCAAGAACCCTCACATATAGACCAAGTACCTCAAATATAGACCAAGTACCCTCACATATAGACCACGTACCCTCACATATAGACCAAGTACCCTCACATATAGACCAAGTACCATCACATATAGACACGTACCCTCACATATAGACCACGTACCCTCACATATAGACAAGTACCCTCACATATAGACCAGCTACCCTAACATATAGACCACCTACCTTCACATATAGACTACGTACCCTCACATATAGACCACGTACCCTCACATATAAGATCAAGTACCCTCACATATAGACCAAGTACCCTCACATATAGACCAAGTACCCTCACATATAGATCAAGTACCCTCACATATAGACCAAGTACCCTCACATATAGACCACGTACCCTCACATATAGATCAAGTACCCTCACATATAGACCAAGTACCCTCACATATAGACCAAGTACCCTCACATATAGATCAAGTACCCTCACATATAGACCAAGTACCATCACATATAGACAAGTACCCTCACATATAGACCAAGTACCCTCACATATAGACAAGTACCCTCACATATAGACCAGCTACCCTAACATATAGACCACCTACCTTCACATATAGACTACGTACCCTCACGTATTGGACTACGTACCCTCACATATAGACCAGCTACCCTCACATATAGACTACATACACTCACATATAGATTATGTACCCTCACATATAGACTACGTACCCTCACATATAGACCAGCTACCTCACAAATAGACTACATACCCCCAATATAGACCAGCTACCCTCACATATAGATTACATACCCTCACATATAGACTACGTACCCTCACATATAGACTACGTACCCTCACATATAGACTACATAACCTCACATATAGACCAGGTACCCTCACATATAGACCAGATACCCTCACATATAGACCAGCTACCCTCACATATAGACCAGATACCCTCACATATAGACCAGCTACGTCACATATAGACCAGCTACCGTCACAATAGACTATGTACAATCACATATAGACCAGTACCCTCAATAATTGACTAGATACCCTCACATATAGACATGTACCCTAAACATATAGACCAATTACCCTCACACATAGCCAAGTAGCCTCACATATACACCACTTACCCTCACATATAGACCACGTACCCTCACATATAGACCAAGTACCCTCACATATAGACTGAAAACCCTCACATATAGACCAAGTACTCTCACATATAGACTAAGTACCCTCACATATAGACCAAGTACCCTCACATATAGACCAAGTACCCTCACATATAGACCGAGTACCCTCACATATAGACCAAGTACCCTCAAATATAGTCCAGGTACCCTCACATATAGACCAAGTTCCTTCACATATAGACCAAGTAACCTCACATATAGACCACGTACCCTCACATATAGACCAGCTACCCTCTCATATAGACCACATACCCTCACATATAGACCACATATCCTCACATATAGACCACGTACCCTCACATATAAACCAAGTACCCTCACATATAGACCAGATATCCTCACATATAAACCAGTACCCTCACATATAGACCAGATATCCTCACATATAGACCACATACCCTCACATATAGACCAAGTACCCTCACATATAGACCAAGTACCCTCACATATAGACCAAAGTACCCTCACATATAGACCACGTACCCTAACATATAGACCAAGTACCGTCACATATAGACCAAGTACCCTCACATATAGACCACGTCCCTCACATATAGATCATGTACCCTCACATATAGATCAGTACCCTCACATATAGACCAAGTACCTCACATATAGACCAAGTACCCTCACATATAGATCAAGTACCCTCACATATAGACCAAGTACCATCACATATAGACCAAGTACCCTCACATATAGACCAAGTACCCTCACATATAGACCAGCTACCCTCACATATAGAACACCCTACCTTCACATATAGACTACGTACCCTCACATATAGACTACGTACCCTCACATATAGACCAGCTACCCTCACATATAGACTACATACCCTCACATATAGGATTATGTACCCTCACATATAGACTACGTACCCTCACATATAGACTATGTACCCTCACATATAGACTACAATAACCTCACATATAGACCAGGTACCCTCACATATAGACCAAGATACCCTCACATATTGACCAGCTACCCTCACATATAGACCAGTTACCCTCACATATAGACCAATTACCCTCTTACATAGCCAAGTACCCTCACATATAGACCACTTACCCTTACATATAGACCACGTACCCTCACATATAGACCAATTACCCTCACATATAGACCAAGTACCCTCACATATAGACCAAGTACCCTCACATATAGACCAAGTACCCTCACATATAGACCAAGTACCCTCACGATATAGACCAAGTACCCTCACATATAGTCCAGGTACCCTCACATATAAGACAAGTTCCCTCACATATAGACCAAGTACCCTCACATATAGACCACATACCCTCACATATAGACCAGCTACCCTCACATATAGACCACATACCCTCACATATAGACCACATATCCTCACATATAGACCACGTACCCTCACATATAAACGCGAGTACCCTCACATATAGACCAGATATCCTCACATATAGACCACATACCCTCACATATAGACCAGCTACCCTCACTTATAGACCACATACCATCACATATAGACCAGCTACCCTCAAATATCGACCAGATACCCTCACATATGGACCAGCTACCCTCACATATAGGACCAGGTACCCCCATATATATTTACCAGCTACCCTCACATTTAGACCAGGCACCATCACATGTAGACCAGCTACCCTCATATATAGACATCTACCCTCACATATAGACCAGCTACCTCACGTATAGACCAGGTACCCTCATATATAGACCAGCTACCCTCACATATAGACCAGCTACCCTCACATATAGACCAGGTACCCTCATATATAGAACAGCTACCCTCACATATAGACCAGCTACCCTCGTATATAGACCAGCTATCCTCACATATAGACCAGGATACCATCACATATAGACCAGCTACCCTCACATATAGACCAGCTACCCTCACATATAGACCAGCTACCCTCACATATAGACCAGCTACCCTCATATATAGACCATTCACCCTCATATATAGACCAGCTACCCTCATATATAGACCAGCTACCCTCATATATTGACCAGCTACCCTCACATATAGACCAGCTACCTTCACATATAGACCAGATACCCTCATATATAAACCACATAGCCTCACATATAGACCAGTTACCCTCATATATAGACCAGCTGCCCTCATATATAGACCAGCTACCCTCACATATAGACCACATACCCTTACATATAGACCAGCTACCCTCATATATAGACCAGCTACCCTCATATATAGACTAGCTACCCTCACATATAGACCAGCAACCCTCACATATATACCACATACCCTCACATATAGACTAGCTACCCTCATATATAGACCACATACCCTCACATATAGACCACATACCCTCACATATAGACCAGCTACCCTCACATATAGACCAGCTATCCTCACATATAGACCAGCTACCCTCACATATAGACCAGCTACCCTCACATATAGACCAGCTACCCTCACATGTAGACCAGATACCCTCACATATAGACCTAGTACCCTCATATATAGACCAGCTACCCTCATATATAGACCAGCTACCCTCACATATAGACCAGCTACCACCAACTATGCCATCCGGATCAGGGGGAAATCCAAAATCTTCCACATTAACCTCCTCAAAAAGTATGAAGAACGATCTGATGGTACTTCTCTCCCACTCATGACTATGGCGGTCGCGATGGAAACTGAATCGGGCGAAGACGCGGATAGGGAGTATCCTTTACACCCTGGGGAAACCTATAGGGATGTACATATAAGTCCTGATCTGTCGGCTGAAGAAACAGACCTTGTCATCCGTTTGTTGGAGTCCCATCAGCAGATTCTTACCGATCGGCCAGGGCGGACAGGGTTGGTCGAGTTTGATATGACTCTGACTACCCAAGACCCCGTTCGCCAAAAAATATATCCAGTGCCCTTTTCGAAAGAGAAGGCCCTGGAACCTGAAATCAAGAAGCTTCTGGACGATGACATCATCACTCCTTCGACTTCTCCTTATAATGCCGGGGTTGTCTTGTTGAGGAAGCCCAGTGGGGAGCACCGCCTATGTATTGATTACAGGCGTTTAAACAGTTGTACGACATTCCAAGTTGAACCGTCCCCGAACACAAATCAACTGTTTGCCAGACTAAATAAGGGCAAAGTACTTTTCGAAAATTGATCTAAGCCGGGGATATTATCAGATCCCTGTGAAGCCCGAGGTTCGCCCCTTGCTCGCCTTTAGTACTCCGAGCGGGCATTACGAATTCAAGGTGATGCCATTTTGGCTGAGCATGCGCCCAGTGTGTTCACCCGCATGATGAGAATGTTATTAGAGCCTTTAAAGGATCCCTTTGTGGTATCGTTTATGGATGATATTCTCATTGCGTCTGACAATCTGAGGGATCACCTGAAGTCCTTGGGACAGATCTTCACAAGGTTAAAAGATGAAGGGTTAACCGCCCGTCCAGCCAAATGCATGATTGGCTAACAATCCTTGGAATTTCTGGGACATACTATTACCCAAGGGGGACTGGTACCGGAAGAAAAGAATGTTAAGAAGGTCAGACTCGCACCCCGTCCTAAATCCAAAATGGATGTTAGGCCTTTCTTGTCTCTGTGTGGGTTTTACCAGAAATTTATTCCGAATTCAACGAAATTGGGGCACTGTTAACCGAAGCCCTGAAGAAAGGATCGCCGGATCCTATAGTCTGGACCCCGAGCTGTGAAGAAGCTTATGGGAAGCTGAAACAGGCTTTGGTCGATAGGCCAGTAATGCAACTCCCAATTTTGGAGAAAACGTTTGTTCTAAGAACCGACGCGAGTAACATAGGGATTGGGGCAACTCTGTTGCAGGAAGGGCGAGATGATCCTTCGGTGCTATGTCCGGTGGCGTATGCAAGTAGAAAACTGTTACCCCGCGGAACGGAATTACTCCACCGTCGAACGGGAATGTCTGGCTCTCGTGTGGGCAGTACAGAAATTTCAACCTTATCTGTATGGAGTACCGTTCAAAGTGCAATCCGACCATCAACCTCTGATGTTTTTGGTAACTTCTAAGAAATTGAACGCGAGGTTAATGAGATGATCATTGCTCCTACAACCGTATCAGTTCACGGTCGAATACATCCCCGGAAGCGAGAATATGGGAGCGGATTTTCTGTCACGGCATCCGATGGTCGAATCTGAAGGTAGGGCCATTCGAACAGAACCTCTGGCAGTAGAAAGTTCGTAGGGTTCGACTTTCTTAAGAGGGGGCCTATGTCGCGAAACGCCAATGGCCCATGTCCTCATGCCTTCTTTGGGTTTGGGTAAACAGTGGGAAATAGCTTTCGGGAACCCTCAGTTCTCTTATTCGCTCAATCCCCATGGAAGATAGTTCTCTTGGTTACTTTAACAACACGATCTTCTTAATAGAACGATTAGAAATATGTCTTGTCTTCGGGAAAACCCGATGGGGCGCCTTGCACCAAATACACACTAGTTCAACTTCGGGGGAAAACAATGTCCGTTTAAACAACGACCATTTGTATACTGCCTCTTGTCAAATTTGCCACTTTAAAGAGTGAGACAGATGAAGTGCAACATCCTACTGGAGGATTTAAAAAGGTACAAACGGGTTTGTATTAGTCCTGCTAGACCTGGACTTATAAATGTATGTTGTCTCGACTGGGGAGACGAATTGGCGAAAAGCCAGTCATGACATATAGGGAGTAGGTTGACCGTTGGCCAATCTAGCTAAGCGTCTTGTTCTTGGCATTGCCTGGGAACGCATCTGAGCAATATATCTTCCCAGATGATTTCACTTGTTCTTGGCAGCAGATGGGCGGGTGCTATCTTTCCTCCTACGGCCTGAACTCTGCATACTGTCACCTTTCATTTGACTATAAACATTATATAGCTACGGTATGCCGAAAGGAGAGGAGGGCTCCGTGGGGACGGGTTCCACACATCTATCTTCTTGAGCCAGAAGAGGGTATCCACTGTGCTATCTCTTTCGTCTTTTAGCCGATGGGGTGGTCAGGTGGACTGAATAGTTACTGGTCGATAGGATGAGGTCAGGGATATAAATGGACCTCTGTTTCTCACTGAGAGAACCTGAACTCTTCTAGATCTACGGGTTATGTGAGGCACTGTCGGTACATTGCGGCGACAGCTCAGATGAGAGCAGCGGTCGGAAGAGGTAGTATCTTCTTTTCTATTCTTGCTGGGAATAGGGAACTACACTTCTTTCCATACAGCCCCACTACTATCATATTAGTTAAGGGGGAGAAACACACATAATTACGCACACAACACTACAAGAGTTTTTTTGTCGTGAGAAAGGCAGGGTTTTAATAATAAAGGCATGGGATGAGAGTGGAGAGTGAATTAGGTCTGAAGAAAATGGGTAAGGTACATAGGGTCAAACGACAAGACCTCGTCAAGCTGAAGGCCTAGTCTAGGAAAGACGCCGCCAATCCAGGACCTCTTGTCAGGCCAGGCCAATTCACGCAAGTCTACTAAAGAGTTATATATCTATTACTATTATATATTTTTTGGAATACAAACTTATTTGCTGAGACCATTAGAGGTCTCCATGTCGGCTGTACCAGAAGTTTAAGCTGGAGGCTCTCACAACTGTTTGTCCTTTCCAGGGTCCTTCTTTTGGAAGTGAATAGAGCTGAAAGTCTCGACAGGGCTTCTACACGGAAAGTTATGTTTTAGACGAGTCCTTGTCAAGTTTTGGGCCATACCAAGCCAAGGGTATGATCTCTACGAGATAGAGCCACCGCTGGCCCGAAAGAATGACAATCAGTCTTTCTAACACGTCGCCAGTCATCTCGATACGCTAGGATCGAGTCATGTTGTATTCTGGACTGGACCCCGCCTAAATATCAGACCCACCCATCCTTATCTGAGACAGTGAAGGATCCCTACCCAATTCCCGTTCATGAACTATTCCCATTGTATGAACTTCTACTCAGCTTCATGACCAGGGATCACAGGACGTTTTCCCACGAACAGTATATTGGTTCCACAGAGGCCTGTTGTTAGCACAACGTACCGGGAAGGAAAGAACTGAAGACTTATTCGGTGAGCTGTATGTGGACGGAACGGTCATTGAATTAAGCTGGGTCTGTGAAGAAAAGCTATATGAGGCTCTGTGCCTCAACTGAACTGAACTTTATCCTTGTTGTGTCTGTAGAGACTATCTGTTTTAACTGCCTTGATGTTTTCCTGTGCTGTTTTTTATTAGGTTATTAAAAATTACGTTATATTTTACTCTGTCGATCGCCATGTTATCTATGCGTCAGCCAGAAAGACACCTCAGGGAATAGGTCCCGAGGTCGAAAGAGAGAGTGACAGTGAGTCCGGGGAACGGAGGAGGGTTGGCAAGCAAAGACCTATCCCAGCCAGGGCGAAAGAATAGTTTTGAAACATTGTAACAAGAGATTTGGGACCCTCCACGTAGCTTGTTACACTATACTCACATATAGACCAGATACCCTCACATATAGACCAGCTAACCTCATATATAGACCAAGTACCCTCACATATAGACCAAATAACCTCACACATAGACCAGCTACCTTCACATATAGACCAGCTACTCTCACATTTAGACCACATACCCTCACATATAGACCAGCTACCCTCACATATAGACCACATACCCTCAGATATAGACCACATACCCTCACATATAGACCAGCTACCCTCACATATAGACCAGCTACCCTCACATATAGACCAGCTACCCTCACATATAGACCAGGTACCCTCACATATAGACCAAGTAGCCTCACATATAGACTAGGTACCTTCACATTTAGACCAGCTTCCCTCACATATAGACCATATACTCTCACATATATACCAGCTACCCTCACATATAGACCAGCTACCGTCATATATAGACCAGCTACCCTCATATATAGACCAGCTACCCTCACGTATAGACCTGGTACCCTCACATATAAACCAGGTACCCTCACATATTGGCTAATTGCCCTCCTTGACCTGTGGCAATGGTGATCACATCTATTCCATGTTTTTATATCTCACGTACTGCCAATTTTCTTAAAGTCCATGCCGTGTGCTGATCATGTCTGTCCACACCCATCTGTTTCTTTTTCTGTCAACCCGTTTTCCTTAATGCCATGATTTCCACAGCTGTCTTTCTCGTCTGCTGTCAACCGTTGTTCCTTTATGCCATGATTTCTACAGCCGTTTGTCTCGTGTGCTGTCAACCATTGTTCCTTTATGTCATGTTTTCCACAGACGTTTGTTTCGTGTGCTGTCAACCGTTTTTCCTTTACGCCATGATTTCCACAGCCGCCAGTCTCGTGTGATGTCAATCGTTGTTCCTTAATATCATGATTTCGAACTGATTAGCATCGTCTCTCTTGATCTCGCCCTGCCGCTCTTCCCCTCCAACTTTCACGATGTGACGACATGCATCAGATTTCATATTGTGACGTCATACTCCATCCTTCCCGTTGTGACGACATACTCTAACTTTCTCATGGTGACGACATACTCTAACTTTCTCATGGTGACGACATATTCTAACTTTCTCATCGTGACGACATACTCTAACTTTCTCATGGTGACGACATACTCTAACTTTCTCATGGTGACGACATACTCTAACTTTCTCATGGTGACGACATACTCTAACTTTCTCGTGGTGACGACATACTCTAACTTTCTCATGGTGACGACATACTCTAACTTTCACGTGGTGACGACATACTCTAACTTTCTCGTGGTGACGACATACTCTAACTTTCTCATGGTGACGACATACTCTAACTTTCTCATGGTGACGACATACTCTAACTTTCTCGTGGTGACGACATACTCTAACTTTCTCATGGTGACGACATACTCTAACTTTCACGTGGTGACGACATACTCTAACTTTCTCGTGGTGACGACATACTCTAACTTTCTCGTGGTGACGACATACTCTAACTTTCTCATGGTGACGACATACTCTAACTTTCTCGTGGTGACGACATACTCTAACTTTCTCATGGTGACGACATACTCTAACTTTCTCATGGTGACGACATACTCTAACTTTCTCATGGTGACGACATACTCTAAATTTCTCATGGTGACGACATACTCTAACTTTCTCGTGGTGACGACATACTCTAACTTTCACGTTGTGACGACATACTCTAACTTTCTCATGGTGACGACATACTCTAACTTTCTCATGGTGACGACATACTCTAACTTTCTCATGGTAACGACATACTCTAACTTTCACGTTGTGACGACATACTCTAACTTTCTCGTGGTGACGACATACTCTAACTTTCACGTTGTGACGACATACTCTAACTTTCTCATGGTAACGACATACTCTAACTTTCTCATGGTGACGACATACTCTAACTTTCACGTTGTGACGAAATACTCTAACTTTTCCCATCTCATTCATTCATTCATTCATTTATTCATTCGTTCATTTACTCATTCTTTCAGCAGTATGTCCTTTGTAGAACTTCGCTCCCACAACAACCGTCTGGAAAACTTCTCGGTCATAAGTAAGATGTCCCCCATCCGTTACATGCTAATCTATTGTCTTCTCGAGCGTCCTTTAGCTCTTGTAGCAAATCTTTTCTTTTAATGTAGGGCTAAGGCTGGTGTCGCATTCTAACAAAATAGCTAAACCATTTGATCTTCTGTATTTCAATACAATGTGTTGAGTTGATCCATCTGTTTTTTCTGATATCACCATTTATTACTTCCATTCCTTACTTTAATTAAAACAAAATGTGAAATGACAGTAACACAAGCCATCATATAATGATATTATTAGGAAGCCATCTACTTACATGAGTGTGTCAACCCCAGCTAGCGTACAGTTCTGTGCTTCTGTCTGCTCAATGTCGGACGGGCTCTGATAGCATGACCTGGCATATCTGTTTAACTGATGTGTACCCTAATGCCCTCTGACCTCATTGCTGAACTTTGGTCTGGTTTCTTTTCCCCACTTGTTATATGTGTTTACATAACGCCGTCTCATCGAGTAAATATCGGTTCATCATCATCAAGTGCCTTGTTCTGTGACAGATGTTGTCCCCATAACAGAAATCTGGCTTCACTGATTCGACTTTAATGTGATCTCATATGTGCTTGCACACAGACGTCGGTCTTTGTCTCATTAGAATAATCTCTAACACCACCCCTCTCTCTCTCTCTCTCTCTCTCTCTCTCTCTCTCTCTCTCTCTCTCTCTCTGTCACTCTGTATGTATGTGTGTGTGTGTGTGTGTGTGTGTGTGTGTTTCTGTCATAATCTCTCTCTAACCCGCTTTGTCTCTTTCTTTATCTGTTTCTCCGTCTTTCATTCTCTCTCTCTCTCTCTGTCTGTGTGTGTGTGTCTCTCTCTCTCTCTCTCTCTCTCTCTCTCTCTCTCTCTCTCTCTCTCTCTCTCTCTCTCTCTCTCTCTCTCTCTCATTGTATTGATTTATCTGTCTCTTTCTGTCCCATATGTATGGCACGTTACGCCGTCCTTGGGTATTTATAATGCCGATGTTAAACATTGCCTTAGTGAGTCATGTATTATTGATTATTTTTCATGCGTTTTAATGCTTATTGTTCTTTTGTTGTCAAAGATTTGCTTCATAAGAGATGTTGAATGAAAGAATTATGAGAGGAAATAGAGAAGAAGGGCAGATTGTCAGACAGGCCTGCGTGCCCAATTCTAAACCGTTTGAAAATAAAGATAAAATAAAGATTTTCGTTCTAGGTGTCAGTCGCTCTCTCCTGTCGGTACACAATCTATTTCAGCACAGTCAGGGATGTTTGTGCCGGCTGTGTTTGCAATCTGACGTGACTGTACCAACACGTTTAAGTACCCCCACACGTGACTGTACCATGACACTCTATAGATAATCTATGACACTACTCTAGTGTTCGTAAGTTCTCTAGGCAATCTCTGGCCTGGATTCATTGTTCTGTCTGTGCTTGTCCAATCTTTCATGTGTTCTGTGCTTGTCCAATCTTTCATGTGTTCTGTGCTTGTCCAATCTTTCATGTGTTCTGTGCTTGCCCAATCTTTCATGTGTTCTGTGCTTGTCCAATCTTTCATGTTAGTTAGTTAGTTAGTTAGTTAGTTAGTTAGTTATCAGTTGGGGTATCTTCGTTGCACTCCGGACATGTCCATAGGTGCTCAGATCCTCCCCCCCCCCCCCCCAGCATATGCATCAGCGTCCGGTGGCTAATAGTGCCAGTTCTGTGTTGGTTGACGAGGCGCTTTGTTTTCCCGATGTACCTCTCGCGTCTGGCTGTGCCGATTCTTACTCCCAGGTCTTTCATCCTGGAAAGCGATGTGGAATCACTGGCGTCAAAATCCTCTGTTCTCGCCATATCTTTAAGGGTGTTAATAACATCGGCACGATCCATAGGCTGGCCATCTACAGGGGGTGCAGAGCCAGCCAATTTATCAGCTCGTTCATTTCCCTCGACTCCCGCATGTCCCGGGACGAAGATGAAGGTGACTTTGCGGACAACAGACTTCCGCAGCGACTCAGTCCACTGTCTACGTACAGATCCAGCTTCGACCTTCTGAATCATGCTAATTGAATCACTTAGTATACACACGTTGGTATAATGCTGTGATTCCAGCCATATGAAAGTCTGTGTAACTGCCATCACCTCCATCGTCATGCTGCTCGTGGTCATAGAGTGGGCACCACTGGATTCTTGAACGGTTCGGCCCGCTGAACGGGCTGTAAATGCCCACGCACTTCTCTGCTGCTTTACAACAGATCCATCTGTATAGATGAGCACTTCGGGGCTATCTGAGTGACCATAGATGAGCGAGTTAACCTCTGCATTGACAGCGGCAGGGTTCTGCTCTCTGCACCGTCTGTCGAGTGTGATAATGCAGGAGAAGGTACACTTAAAAGCTGGAGGCACCGGCACCCATTCCTTGCCGGGGTTGATACTGGTAAGACTGCAGACCTGTCCGACGACATCTTCCGCCCGACCCATCCATGATTTGCCCCTCTTTAGCCTGTCACCCTTTTCTCTGAATACAGCGTCATGCAGAGGGTGCTGCTCATCTGCACTTATTTTTAAGTATGCACGATCTCTCCAGATCTTGATCCTGTGTTCCATTGTTGGGAAGTCAAGGGGGTATCTCATTGCTACACAACTGGTGTCTCTCGTGCAGCCCAAAATGATGCGCATGGCTTCGTTTTGTACCTTTTCAAGTCTTCCAATCTGTGTAGGGCTGACAGTGAGGATGGCCAGGGCATACTCGATGCGTGAAAGCACAAGTCCTTGGAACAGTTCCTGCTATCAGTCTTTGCTCGATATTGGCAGTCACCATGACTCTCATTGCTGCCAAACCTTTTCGAGCCTTCGTTATGACATAATCGACATGATCTCTGAAGGACAGGCTACGATCAAGCCTCACGCCAAGATATGCCATTGACTGGGTTCTACTCAGAATGCTCCCATCCATTCTTACTGCCGGCAGGTCTGTTTTCACAATATGGTTGTTTAGTGAGAACCATGTAACCGTTGCCTTTGCACAAGGGCATCGGCAACAGACAACCATGAGGAAATTCGGTCTAGTTCGCCCTGCATATAGTTGGCAACCGCCTGTCTATCTCGACCCTGTCGATACACGAGGATGTCGTCAACGAATGATAGAGTCCTACCCCTCCCATCCAACTGTTGTTCAGTGATCGGCACCGTATACACGTTGAATAGTACTGGTGACAATGGTGAACCCTGCGGCAATCCTGGACATATCGTTATCGGCTCAGAAGACCAACTCCCGCATCTTAGCACCACCTTCCTTTGGAGTAGAACTGCAGCTATCCATCGTACAAGGTGAGGGTGCACTTTCAGTCTGAGGAGGGTTTGCATCAAGTGCTCGAAAGATACTCTGTTATATGCGTCCTCTAAGTCTATGGCGGCCGCACATGTCTCTTCTCTGACCTGAAATCCTTCGTAAACATCTTGAGCAAAGACCGCCGCATTCAGCCATGACTCTTTGTTGCGTCTGTATCCTCCAAGTGTGGGCGGGAAGCAGCCGAGCTGTTCCAAGTCCCAAGCAATCTTTCATGTGTTCTGTGCTTGTCCAATCTTTCATGTGTTCTGTGCTTGTCCAATCTTTCATGCGTTCTGTGCTTGTCCAATCTTTCATGTGTTCTGCCCTTGTCCAATCTTTCATGTGTTCTGTGCTTGTCCAATCTTTCATGTGTTCTGTGCTTGCCCAATTGCTGATCTTTTTCTCTGTTTGTCCAATCTCTTATTTGTTCTCTGTTTGTCCAATCTCTTATATGTTCTGTGCCTGCTCAATATCTCATGCGTTCTGTGCTTGTGCAATCTCTCATACGTTCTGTGCTTGTCCAGTCTCTCGAGTGTTCTGTGCTTGTCCAGTCTCTCCTGTGTTCTCTGCTTGTCCAATCTTTCATGTGTTCTCTGATTGTTCTGTGCTTGTCCAATCTCTCACATGTTCTCTGCTTGTTCAATCTCTCATGTGTTCTCTGCTTGTCGAATATTTCAAGTGTTTTGTGCTTCTCCAATCTCTCATGTGTTCTGTGCTTGTCGAATCTCTCATGGCTATAGAAAAGATATGTACACAACTCATTGACATGACTGTCGCGAGTTAAATAAACTTGTTAGTTCGATTGATGACAACCAAGCCCGACATTGGTCTGCAAACACAATAGACCCTGTGATGTTGAACCGACTGAGAAAATACGTCGTTAAAACTGTCTGCACCTGGTCAGCATTTGTGTATGAGATCAAAGTGAGTCACGTTGCGATGTCTACACACGGTCGACAGTTTGTTGACAGGTTGTTGTTCGAGAGACGTGCACTGGCGTCATTTGTCTGCAGGGCGGGAATCAGCCGTTGAAAGTGATGGACAGAATGTCTGCCAGAGGTCGGAAGGATTCTGTCATATGGGGGGAAAGGTCTCTGGCTCACAAACAGCCAGGATCTTTGTTGTATGAGACAAGGAATTTCCCAGATGAAAGTGAACTTGACAGCGAATTGACTCTGGTTAGTCTAGAAACAGGGGGACAAAGCCAGATTCTGGACTGATTGGCGTCTGGACTTTTTGGTGATGTCACTCAAGCACCCATATAAAACCCAGTGCGGTAAACAGGTGGAGGGAGTCGAGAAAAACATTCTGAAGTGTTAGGATCGGGGCATTATTCCGAGTTGTGTTACATGAGTGAAACTATAATGTCTAAGTGGTGATAGTTTTCCGCGGACATAGATCCAATCTTATTGCATAGTTTCTCGAGTGGCAACCAAAATAGGCATATGTTAGGCTATTAATAATATCTAATTTAAGAGTATGATTAGGAATGGAATACAGTGCTGTGCGGTGATCTAATGTATTATAGGTGCAGTGATATAATGTATTATGATTAGTGATAAAATGTTCTATTAGTGCGGTGCTAGAAAGTATCATAGGAGCATCGGCACTGGTATCCTATTGTGTGGCTTCAACTAGCTTGTGTGATATATCATTTTACTCGGGGAGTTGAGGACAATGTAGTGGAATAATAATTAGAGAGATTAAGGATGGTTGAGAGGGAGGGGGGATGTGAAATGGTAGGATCTTCCAGTAGGGCATCTGCTGGGTTTCTACCCGTTCCTTTATTCTTTCCTGGTGTTGCCATGTATAAGACCATTGTGATGCGCGATTTGGCCGTATGACAGAGATCGGATCTCTGTTATAGATCTGAGTGCTGCTATTGGCCTACAATCACCTAATTACGGTCAGGATTGAGTTGCCCTCACCATGATGTTATCTAATCTACAGGTTCCTTTTACAGTTCCCCTTGAGTGTTCCACGTGAGTGTGAGATGATTTATTACGAAGAAGCAGTTCAAAGTTTTATACAATGATGGCTCATGGAAAGAAGACAGAGGTTGCTGAGAGGTTTTTACACGGGGCTCAGAACCTAGTTGTTCCGCAGAAACCTGGCTTCTGCTGAGTAGGATTTAATGAACATAAGTGTTGTGTTTAATGAGTGATAAGCTTCATCACCGAAGATTAATAACTCGCATACTAAGGACATATATATATATATATATATATATATATATATATATATATATATATATATATATATATATATATATATATATATATATATATATATATATATATATACATATATATATATTGTGTTCTAAAAGAGGGGAAAATGTTATAATCAGAGACATATGAACATTAGATTTTCCCCAAGTGACATTTCAGTTAATTGGAAGATTATCGGTTCAACAAACATTATGAAACAGAGTAACTTCACCGTGTGGTAGAGTGAAGACCAAGATCAACAGTGTCTATCGGATGACCAGCATCCTGTTTGTTCGAGTGATAGGAGAAAGTTGTCATGTGGACGGAGAACCATCTTCTTGGTGAGGTTCACTGTCCGGAATAAATGGTGCTGTTGTGTGCTAAGCACACATGGATGGTGGTATATACATTCACTCACGCTCAGATGGCGGCCTCTACAATGCTCAGAGATTGAAGGCTAAGACCAAAATTAGGAGGGTACTGATCAGAGAGTTGCTTTTTGCAGATGATGCTGCAGTTACGACCCACTCTGAGGAAGAATTGCAATGTCTACTATCTGCATTCTCCAATGCTTGTTCTGAATTTGGTTTAACAATTAGCAAAAAGAAGACACAGATTATGTCACAAGGTGCACATGGGGTACCATCAATCTTTATTGACGACGCCGAACTAGAGATAGTAGACCATTTTACATATCTAGGATCAGTGGTAAATAGCAAATTATCCCTAGATCAGGAAATCAACATCCGGATTGGTAAGGCAGCAACAACAATGAACAGGTTAAGAAAAAGAGTCTGGGAGAACAGGAAGCTTACTGCCAAAACAAAAGTCCTTGTCTATCAAGCCTGTGTCCTTAGTACTCTTCTCTATCGCAGTGAAACCTGGACAACTTACTCACACCAAGAGAACAACTTAAACAGCTTTCATATGCGGTGTCTGCGAAGAACTCTTGGTATTAAGTGGCAAGACAAAATCACAAATACTGAAGTATTGGAAAGATCAGGTTGTGTGACAGTTTATTCCATGCTCAGTCTTCGTAGACTTAGATGGATAGGACATCATAAGAGGATGGATGATGGTAGAATACCAAAGGATATCTTTTTTGGTGAATTACAGATGGGTAAGAGATCTCAGGGTCGGCCTCTACTACGATACAAAGATGTGTGTAAGCGGGACATGATTGATACAGGCATTGATAATGCACATTGGGAGCAAGTCGCCGCTGAACGTGTTGCATGGAGGGCAAATATCAGAAATGGAATAAAGTCAAAGGAGAAAATTATTGCAGAAAAGTCACACACCAAGCGTTTGAGACGTAAGATGGTGCATGATGGTGGAAATGACCACGTGTTCAGATGCACTCACTGTGAACGGACATTTACAGCGCAAATTGGCCTTATCAGTCACACTCGCTACCGCCATAGTTAAAAGTTATTATGCCTTTTTAAAGCACAAACTATCGTCTGTCAAGACGGCAAGGTGCCAATGATGTGTGCTAAGCACTATGATGTTACAGACTTTGCTTCTAAATCACTGGTCTAACATTAGAATATTCGACACACATTCTACACCTTACACACACACACACACCCTTCTCCTACATATACTCTTTGCTTTAATAAATTTCTTGTTTTTATTTGTTGAGGCTAGAGTTGTCAAGTATTTTATGTTGGGGAAGAATGAGACGGGGCATGATCCAGGGGTGAGTAAGAGTGAGAGGAAGGTGTCTTCAGATTGAAGGAGTGTATGGACGGAGTCTGCTGGATATCTCCAGGATAGAGATATTGGATAAAAAAATAATGTGGGTGTTGATTCCCTTCACTCCAGGGACGACACTAAAGTGGTAAAGAAGAACAAGTAACTAATACGACATTCATTCTTTACACACACGACATTTATCGGGGGATCGTAAACGGGATCTTTTGTACAACGGGATCTTTAGACAACGGGGTCTTTTAACATGGGATCTTTAGTTAGAGGATGGAGATATCCTATTAGTGAGAATCCAGCTAGAGTGAATGTGGATAGGTGTTAGGACTTATCTTACCTGTTCACACTTCACACGTCTGCATAGGTCTGTGGTCCTGATTCTACTCTTGTCACTGAGTGATTGTGTTGTGTTGTGTGGTGTGTTATAAATATATAGATTAATAGTATTTTGTCATTAGCTATATATTTGTTTAGAGATAACCTATACTCTATCTGCTGAGTTACCTCTCTGTAAAATGGCCACTCCTAAACTGACCACGGCAGAACTTAGGGCAAAGGGGGAAGAAATGGGATTGTCGGGTTCTGCACTAACAGATTACATACAGGAGGTGGAGAGAGAGTATCGTCAAGCAGAAAGGGAAGATCGAAAGGCGGAGTTGGAATTGAGAAGGATGGAGTTGGAACAAGAAGCTAGGAAATTGGAAGCAGAGCAAGCTGCGAAGAAATTTCAATCTGAGCAAGCAGCTAAGAAACTTGAAACTGAGCAAGCAGCTAAGAAATTAGAAGCTGAACAAGAAGCTCAGAAAAGGGAGCATGAGTACCGGATGCGGGAACTCGAGCTTAAGAGGCAATCTAGTGGGGAAACTGAGGGAGCAGTGGGAGGTTCCTCTGTCCCTGCCTCAACGCCAGTAGGTGGACATAGCTACCATGCTATGAAGTTCCCTCTAGCGATCTACGAGGAGGACAAAGAGGCTATCTAGTAGGGAGGACAAAGAGGCTATCTAGTGGGGAAACAGGGAGCAGTGGGAGGTTCCTCTCTCCCTGGCTCAACACCAGTAGGTGGACATAGCTACCATGCTATGAAGTTCCCTCTAGCGATCTACGAGGAGGACAAAGAGAAGATTGACCAGTACCTTCAACGCTTCGAGGCTATGTCAGTTACTATGGGTCTGGAGCGTGACAAATGGAATCTCAAGCTATCCAAGGGATTACGCGGGACCGGTTACGAGATTTATTCTCGCCTGCCGCCAGGACACGAGACCAATTATGACGAGTTGAAGACGGCACTGCTGAAACGATTCGAAGTTACGTCACATACCTACCGGAAAAAATTTCGAGGAGCAAAACGAGAACCGGGGGAGTTGTTCGCCGCCTATAGTCTGCGTCTGAAAGCATATCTCCATAAGTGGATGGATTTGGCTGGGTTCGCGCATGACTATGAGAGTCTGGAAGAGCTCACGGTAGTCGACCAGATGTGGAAGCAAATGTCGAAACCTCTCAGGACATTCTTGGGAGAACAAGGGGCGGAACGAATCGACATGGTGACGAAATTGGCAGAACTGTTCGTCGAGGTCCATGGGGAGGCAGCAGAAAACATTTCTACAAACACCAAAAGTCAGGAAAAACATAACCTGAAGAAAGCAAAAAGTACAGGAACTAAGAAGGTGGAACCATATGTCAAAACTTCAGAGGAGAGTTCGGAGAAGACGAAGGGGGAAAGCAAGAAAACTTCGAGCTCTACACCAAAACGACCATGGTCGGAGAAGTTGTGTTCGATATGTAAGTCACCTTCTCACAATACGAAGGAATGCAAATCGAAGGCTAAGAACCCTCACTTCGCAGCATGTCAAGTGACTTCAAAGCAGGTGGACACTGACAATGCCAAGGTCGACAAGGAAGCTCGCCACCAGGAGAGCTCACTCAAGTCCGGCACAAGAAAATTTAGGACAGGGAAATGGTGCAAACACTGCAGGTCGAATACACACAATGCTATTGACTGCAGGGGAAAGTCAGGAGACACTCAATTCGTCGTGTGCCCCAGAAAACCTAAGGTGGAGCCCACCGAACAGGTCGAGGCCGAAGGAGAGACTCCAGACCAGGAAAAACCACCTGTAGTGAAATTGGTAGAGGTTAACGGTCGTCAAGTGGAGTGTTTATACGACACAGGACTGGACGGGGAGGCCGTGATTTCTGCGGATCTGGTACATCCAGAACAATTCACAGATGAAACCATGGAGATACAGCCTGCACAGAAGAGTGCTGTAACCATGAAATTGCCCATTGCCAGAGTGGAGATTCGGTCAAGATATGTCACCGGCATCATCAAAGCCGCTGTGTTGACCGATCCCATTTTTCCCGTAATCCTCGGTTGCGGTATGTCTTTCTGGGAATGCCCAGGGAGCCAATCCATATGGGAGCAATACAGACTCTCAGACGAGAACGGACGAGGCAGAAACAAATTTGACTAACCCACTGCCAGGGGAGTTGCGAACTGCCCAGAGTGAGGATGCTACTCTACGTCCTTGCTACAAAAAGCTGCAGAAAAGTGCTGATCCACCCAAACGGGGGCAGTACTATATGAAGAATAGGATACTCTACAGGAGAGCCGGAAGGGGAGACAACCTACATGGTCAGTTGGTGGTCCCAAAGGCCCATCGTTCCCAGATTCTTCATATGGGGCATGCCATCTCATTTATTGGGCATATGGGTATTGCCGCCACAATGCAGCGAATTTCCTGCCATTACTATTGGCCGGGAATGGCAGGTGATGTGCGTCGGTATGTGAAGTCATGTCCTGAGTGCCAGAGGGTGGCACCGAAACACTGGACAGCACCGGTGGTCTTGGGTGAGATGCCCATCATGAACTCTCCTTTCGAGAGGGTAGCCATCGATATTGTGGGTCCACTTCCTAGGACTAGGAAGAGGAACATGTACATACTCACCATGGTGGATTGCTGTACAATGTGGGGTGAAGCCATACCGTTGACCCCGATTGACTCGAAACGAGTGGCGGACGCACTGATGGAGGCCTTTACTAGATTAGGCTTTCCTGATCAAATACTGACGGACAATGGGTCCCAGTTTTGTGGAAAACTTATGGAGGAGGTATTTAGGGTGATCCACGCTAACCATATCCATACCAGCCCTTACCACCCTCAAGCCAATGGACAAGTAGAGCGTTTCAACGGCACGTTGATGACAATGCTCAGGAAACTAGCGCAGGAAAAACCTGATAGGTGGGATGAATATATCCCAGCAGCCCTCTTTGCCTATCGGGAAGTTCCTCATGGCTCAACAGGACTACCACCTGCTACGTTGCTGTTTGGTCGTCCAATCAAGGGACCGTTGGAAGCTATGTTGAGGAGTTGGACTGAAGAGGGGACATCAGAAGAAGTGATCTCTTCCTATAAATACGTGGAGGAACTGAAAGAAAAACTCCACAAGGGATGGACTCTGGCAAATCAAAACTTGAAAAAGGCCAGAAAAAGACATGCGGCTTACTACAACCGTAGGTCTAAAGACAGATCTCTAGAGGTGGGAGACAAAGTCTTGTTGCTACTCCCAACGGGAAATATAACAGTGTAGATGATATGATAAGGCTGTGTGTGTGTGGAAGGCTCGTGTCGATATAGTGGACAAGTCTCGTCTGTTCTATAAACATTCGTTTATTAGTTGAAATCATACATCTTCTAACTGATGATGGTAAACACGGACATCTTTACTGTTCTCCTAGTTGAATCCCAAGTTCCCAGTGACGTGTGTGCAACCCCTGGATACGTCTACCCATTCGTGCATACACGTTCACTAACTATGATTTCCCACTAGTTAATGAATGCGCAGCATTCATTAACTCTCCACTCCTAAGCTAACTCCCTTTACTGTTATATATACTTCCCCTTCTTCAAGGAGACTTTTTCCCTGAAAAAGTCTCAATCCCAACTCTTAACCACTTTACTCTACGATTCTATACCACAGCTGCCCAACAATTCCATATATTTCCTAACTCAAATCTCACCCTCCTATTTCAACATAGCCAAATGCTAAGCAGAGACATACATACAATATCAACAATGCAAAACTCTCTACAAAATCCGTTATAAAGTTCTCCACAAAAACTCTCTACAAAACTCTCTATAAGCGAACTGCTTTTAAAGTGTCCATCTAAATTATGATTGACAAAAATTGAAGATATTTCCCTTATCTTTTTCTCACTTATTCACATTCTCGCCATTCCAGGATAGACAGAAAAGTTTAGTTAAGTTGGTTAGGTGCGCACCTAAAAAAATAGAAAGTAAGGAAAAAGTAAGAAGTAATCACATTTCTCTTCCCATGCATTCTCAAAACTTTATAAAAATAAAGTTTCTAAAATGTATCTTCATTTCCGTCAATAATAATTGTTGTTATCAAAAAGTTGATCCAAAACTACAACCCTTTTGTATTATTCACCTCGTCAAATTCAACCACTCCTTCAATACCTCCAAATTATTAGTATACTGTTACGTACAGTCTTCTTCTTCCAGTGTCCACTTATTTAAATGCCAAAATTCAACCTGGCATCCCCCCCCCCATATTCTCCCATTAAACACTGTTCAACCCAGCTCCTATTTCAATCCACGTATTTACAATACGAACCGTCTAATGTAGTCCCTAATTCAATCCCCCATTTTAACTCTAAGCCACATGTAATTATCAATTGTTGCTGATACCCCCAGCCACTTTTAAATATACTCCTCCATTACAACATACTGAGTCACTTCGCTAATCACCACAACTTCTCCCTTAACTCAATCATGTTTCACCCTCAATTTCTATTTATAAACGTTATATACGTTAAACAACTCAACTTTAAGTCGTCTGTTTCACATTTTCTGTAAGTTCCCAAAAACAACTCTTCATTTTTCCCATAACTGAACGTCAAGCTAGGAATCATTTTAAACACACCCAGGATAACTCAATAAAAGCAAAGTTAAATTATCCTCACATTTTATAAAGAACAATTGAAGTCAAACAACAGACTAAACAATATCAACCCCCTCATTCTTTGACATCATCTTTATCCCCACACCTTAATCAAATTAAACATATGTGATGAAATGAAAGACCATATATATAGATACATATTATGACTACTAATCAATTATTTTCCGTCTAAGAAAAACTCAACACTTCAACTTAAAAATCAAAATGATAATAAAGCACATATCAATAAGTCTTAACTTACTACAACATTATGTCTACTCATCCCGACAACTCTTGACTAAGTTATTTGTCAAATTCCTTCCTTAGAAATTCAGAAATACCGTGTCTAACTTCTTCTTCTATCTGCAATCTGCAGAATATTCTACCTCGCTATTTATCCCTTCTCCATTTTCTTAATAGCTTCAAATTGTTTTCTATAAGTGCAATATCTACATCAATGTCGTCATCCTCCTGAGGAGAACTATCTTCTTTCATATCAGCATCTTCATCAGTTTCTGACTTTTCATCCATCTCTTGTTCCGCATCTGTATAGCCATTACTAGCAACCACTAATCTCTTCCTTTCTAAATCCAATCTAATTTTTCTGTCTTGACGTCTTAATAAATTTTCAAACAGTGGCATATCTTCATCACTTGAAGAATTCACTCTAAACTTCCTTTGCCTCTTAATTTCTTTTTCTTTCTGTCTATCTAACTTTCTTTTTACTGCCTGTCTTGTATTCATAAATGGAGCTTCTATTTTTTCCTTGATTGATTCTTCACTATTATAACCGTCATACGTGTTGTTTTCCTCTATCATGACTGTTTTTGGTATTGTTTCTTCTTGTTCAGCCGTAGTAGATGCTGTTGTTACTTGTTTCCCATTCTCTATAGGTATTGGATATTCCGTTTGTCTGACAATCTGTCTATCTGACAATATTTCTTCTGAATAATAATAATTATTATTATTCTCTGCATCTTTTTCCTCATTATCCCGTCTTAAGTGTTCTACATATGAACGTGCAACATGCCCTGTAACTTGATTCTTAACAGTATATGATACTGGACCCTTTTTTTCTAAAATATAATATCCCGGCACCCAATGAGCATCAAACTTAGAATTTTTCCTATGTTTTTTGTAATAAACTCTATCACCTATGTTGAACTCTTGTAAGTGTGCATTTTTATTTGTGTATTTCTTCTGTCTTTCTCGAGCCTTAATTATATTATTTCTTAAACGTATATGTGCTTTGTGCATTTCTTGCAACCTTGTTTCCTGAAAATCTTCTCCCATATATTTTCTCCTAGGCTTTAATAAATTGTCAATTGGTAATATTGGTTCTCTCCCATGTACTAGGTAAAATGGTGAGAAACCTGTTCCTTCATTTTGGTGTGTATGGATCGCCCCTAATGTTATTCCCAAATAAAGATCCCAATCCATATCGTGTTCTTCTACATTTTTCGCTAGTATATTGTATAATGTCCTATGTTGTCGCTCATTTTTGGCATTCGAAGATGGTCTGTAATATGAAGTCTTAATGTGTTTTATATTCAAATCTTTTACCAATTTCTCAAACTTTCTATTTACAAATTCTTTCCCATTGTCTGTAAGTATTATTTGTGGACACCCAAACCTTGGTATAAATTCTTGTAGAAGCATATTTATAACTGAATCAGCACTCTTGTCTGGAATTGGATAAACTTCTGGCCAGAGACTATATGAATCTACGATATGTAGTAGGTATACGTTTCCCGATAATGTTTTTGGATGAGGACCTGAAATATCCAAACTTACTTTCTGCATTGGAAATTGAGGAATATCGGTATCTTGTAAGGGACATTTAATTATTTTCATGTTTCTTAACCTACACTTTTCACATGCTTCAACATATTCATATACACTTTTAAATAAATTCGGCCAGTAATATTTACTGCTAATAGACTTAACTAACTTATCTCGTCCAAAATGACCATTATTATCATGATATGTCTTTAAAACTTCTCGTTCTAAATGTTTCGGAATATATTTTCTTAATCCCTCACCTTTTTCACTGATATAATATAATTGATTGTCTTCTTGTAGCTCTACAAATTTTCTTTTAAAACTATTTTCCCCTGTTTCTTTCAGTTTTCTTTTTATCTGTACTATTTTTGGATCTAATTCTTGTTCATCTTTCATATTAAATTGTGATAAACGTGGGTCTTCCGCTCTAGGTTCAGACTCTTGATCCGACGGTAAACTCTCAAAGTCTTCTCTATTTATTATGGCAGAATCTAATATATTTGCTTGCCAGTTTCGATCGTCTATTTCTGGTTCTCCTTCATCTTCTGTGTTTCCTGATGACTGTGGATACGGGATTCTAGACAATAGATCGGCGCATGTATTATGTTTTCCTGAAACATATTCCACTTTAGCATTGTATCCCTGTAGATTTAATGCCCACGTTTGTATTTTCCTATTTTGTATTGGTGCTTCTAATATAGACTTTAATGGCATGTGATCAGTTCTAATAATGAAATTTGCGTTATGTAAGTAGTAATTTAGTTTTTGAAGAGCGTAGTGTATAGCATAAGCTTCTTTCTCAATAATCGACCATTTCCTTTGAGACTTGCTAAGTTTATGAGACAAGAAATAGATTGGCCTTTCATTTTTAACCCCTGGTATTCCAGATTCTTTTCCTTCATATGGTTGAACCAAACACGCTCCTATAGCATTATCCGAAGCATCTGTATATAATATTAACTGTTTATTCAAGTCTGGATGTGTCAATAGTGGTACCACTGTTAAGCTATTTTTTAAAAACTCGAACGCTTTTTGACAGTCATCATCCCACTTAAATCTAGCGTATTTGCCCGTTAAATTAGTAATTGGTTCTGCAATCTTCGAAAACTTTGGGACAAACCGCCTATAATACCCACAGGTTCCTATAAACGCACGCACTTCCTTTATGTTAGTTGGAGTAGTTAATTCTTTAATAGCCTTTATCTTGTCTTGGTCTGGTTTAATACCTTCTCTATTTATAATATACCCCAAATATTTTGTTTCTGTTTTTAAAAACTGGCACTTACTAAGCTTCAATTTAACATCATGTATTCTTAATCTGTCAAATACTAATCTAATATGTTTTAAATGATCATCCACATCTCCTCCTGTAAATATCAGAATGTCGTCTATGTATGCTAATGCAAACTTTTGCATACCCTCTAATACCTCATTTATTAAGAGCATGTAGTGAGACGGAGCAGTTCGAACCCCGAATGGCATACGTAAGAATTCGTAAGAACCCATATGAGTACAAAAAGCACTCTTCTTTTGAGCGTCTTCCGACATCGGGATACACCAGAATCCTGACCTTGCGTCTAGTGTCGTGAAGAATGTGGAGCCATTAAGCAACCCCAAAATATCATCAATCACCGGGAGTGGGTACGCTACATTCTTAGTGATTTTGTTCAACGCCCGATAGTCACAGCAGAACCTACTCGAACCATCAGGTTTGGCCACAATTACGACCGGAGATGACCATTCTGACTTTGATCTTGTTATTATCCCTGCTTTCAACATATCTTCTATTGCCTTTTCAACAACTTCCCTATTTCTTAATGGAGTTCTATATGGTTTTAAACTAATTGGTGGATGGTCTCCCGTATCTATCTCCATTGTAACTGTTTTCGTCCTACCCAATTCTAAATCACTAACTGCAAAAACGTCTTGATTTTCTTTCACCAATTTTTCTAATATTTCTCTATTCTCCGGTAGAGCTTTTAATTGTGACAACAATTCTTGTTCTCTTGTCTTTTTGTCAACTGTATCTATTTGAGATGGATGTTTCTTAAATGTATGGATCAATTCATCATTTCGTCTTTTCCAGCTTCTTTTATACTTATTTCTGACATTATTTCTAATCATGGGAGTTTCTGAATAACTATTTCCCAATATGTTTTCTTTTTCTATAGTTAACATGTTATTCTCACTATACTCTACTTTAGCGATTACACAACCTCTATATAATGTAATATTTTTTCCTGTATTATTTAGGAGCATCACTGGAAAGCTGAGATGTTTATCTAGTACTATTAACCCATCGGTGACTTCTAAGCCAGGTTCCTGTATTATTTCTCTCTCTCTAATTCCGTTATTTTAACTGTTTGTCCAACCGAAAAGTACGGATTTTTTTTCATTTTTGCCTGTATTAAATTAACCGTTTGTGGTTTCAAATTCATGGTCGTTTTGACTCTAACTAGTGTCGACACATGCATATTCTCTTCTAAATCTACGTAAACACCTTGGAATTTTAATTTATGCAAATCAAAAAAAAAGTCTCACCCCATTTTTCAATAAAAAATCTCTACCCAATATCATATTTCTATTTAAATCCTTGACCACATGGAACATATGCCTAACATTTATCCCTCCTAATTTAAAATTTATCATCGTTTGTCCAAGCACTTCTAATTTGTGTCCAGTTACCGAATGAAGATTCTCCTGAATTCTAAATATTTTACAATTTTTTAACATTCGATATAAAAATGTTTCTTTAATCACGCTAACTTGCGCTCCCGAGTCAACTAATGTTCTAACTTTATATTTCCCTATTTCTATTATACATGAGCTAGGATCAACCATATTTAGTGACAACTGTTTTATCTCAACTTGGGGAGATAACTTCTTATGTTTTTTATTTCTAAATGTCCTATTATACTCACCATTTGGGTTTTTAATACATTGATTCATCTTTTGGATCTTACTATCTTCCCCCCTACTGCCGATCCTGTTCAGTAAGCGGGATGCCAATTTCCCTGATTTCCTGACCTTCTAAAATTTCTCTGCACTTCTCCATAATTCCCATTTGCTGATCTACTATTTGTAGTTCTATTCTGTGTACTAGTCTGAGCACCTCTATTATTTTGTGTATTCGATGGGACACGTCTGTTACCACAGAAGCGAAAAATGTGCCCACGTTGGTGGCATCCCCAACAAACCACATTTGTGTTATTTGTGTTACCCACCATGTTTCTTACAGTATTTCTCACTTGTCCTTCTCTACCTTGATTATATACGTTACTGTTTCCTTGTACCATTTGTATTTCTCCTCGTCTTCCTCTCCATCCATGTCTATACTGTCCTATTTCCATAGGTTCTTCAATTCTATCTTCCGAACTACTACCTAACTCTCGTCCTACCCTCAATCTAAACCTTCTCCTCAAGCTTTCTTCTTGTATAGCGATATCTACCGCTTGTGACAACCTTGCAGGATTCTCTCTCAATAATTTAAATTTCAGTCCATCTGACCTAATCCCATCAACAAAAATCCCCACCAACATCCGTTCCACTTCTTCAGCTCGTACATTATGTCCCATAAATGACTCTTCAGCTAAATTGATTAATCTATCACTGTATAGCTGTACACTTTCTGTAGTACTTTGTCTCGTTTGTCGCAACACTGAGAATGCGTGTTGTGGATAAGTAATTTCTGCGTATTTATGTGCCAGGTCGTTTTTGAATTGTTCCCAGGTTTCATCTCCTCCAGCTTCTAGTTTTCTTCTTATATGGTCAGAAACAGGACTTGTACTAGTTCTATATGCTAAATTCTTTTTATCCTCATCTGTAGCGTTCACTAGATAAGCATGTTTCTCAATAGAAATAACCCATTTCTTAAACTGGTTCGCCTGTCCATTAAATCTCTCGACATCACTGATTACACTTTGCTGTCTTAATACTGCGTCCAACTTTGATATTGCTCCACCAACTCCACTCAGTACTTGAGAAAAATCCTGGGGCTCCATCCTAAAAAATCTATAATGGAAATTACCAAGCAATATAATATACAATTATTTTCAGACAATATTATTTTAAAGTAAGTTGCAAGAAATATTCTGTTCAATTTAGTATGTTCTTAATTAATCTAAAATTAACCATTACCCAAACTTGATGAAAAAGGTTCCAATCGAGAATCTTGCTGAAAGTAACTCCAATCGACAATCCTGATGAAAAAAATTCCAATCGAGGATCTTGATGAAAGAGGACTCTAATCGACAATCTTGATGAAAAAAATTCCAATCGAGGATCTTGATGAAAGAGGACTCTAATCGACCAACTTGAAAGGAACAGCAAAAGAAGAGCCTCTGGATTTCTCACTTCAATCGAAGTCGGTTCCTTCTAGTCGTTTTCATGCCGCTGATTGTGCTCGTCTGGACTTGAAATTACAACGATCGAGACAATACTGACTGATTGATTGCTTGATTGATTGATTGATTGACTGACTGATTGATTGATCGATTGATTGACTGATCGATTGACTGATTGATTGATCGATTGATTTTAAGCGTTGGCTAAAAACTCTGGACTTTACCCTCAGACAAGCAAGGTCACCTTCACTATAGTTCAAACGATAACGGTTAACAGTTCCAGCAAAACCAGATTTCACGGCAGCATATCTGGAACATCCATACGTTTCAAAAAAACGAGCAGGTCAACAATGGATTGATTCAAGCCTGACGATGGCCACTCTGTTTCATCACTCGGAACATTACGTGTTATGTGGCGTTCCAACAACGGTCAGTTCAAATCAACTGAAACAAATTTGACTTGAGACAAGTTAAACAGATTTAATGTCTTCACTCAGCTGAAGTGACTGTTGACGACCTTGATTCGAGAATTTCAGAAAGTAAAAATCGACCTTGATTCAACCTCTAACAGTCCCGTGAGTTGAGATCATGCTCATAAGTTTTATCATTCTCGAGATTTCTCTGTTCCAATTGGAGCTGATCATTCGGGCGTAGACATAATTTATTTCCCGAGGTACAAGGTTACTTTATAAGTTGTAAGATGTATCTCGGGGTGACAACATCATTACATCATTTACAAATTTCAATGTAATATAGCAATTCTTGACTTCTACAAAAGAAACAGCGTATATCAGCGATCAAGGCCCTGTATATTGGTGAGTCAGGTATATCAAAATTATCAGTCTATAAAACAAGATTAGCAAACCTTCTGACCTTGACTGAGATCCCCTTAACAAACACTGAGAAATCACAACAACTACCCCTGGGCGGGCTTTCAGTTGTTGCGTCTCTTATAATTTACTTGAGAACTTCCATAACATCCGTCTCCAGACGCAGACAAAACAAATCTTCGCTTTAGTCAACAATCTTCGCGACGTCCCATGTTTGAGATCTTGAGGTCGACGGCAGCAAAACAGCCTGTATAACAGTGTAGATGATATGATAAGGCTGTGTGTGTGGAAGGCTCGTGTCGATATAGTGGAAAAGTCTCGTCTGTTCTATAAACATTCGTTTATTAGTTGAAATCATACATCTTCTAACTGATGATGGTAAACACGGACATCTTTACTGTTCTCCTAGTTGAATCCCAAGTTCCCAGTTACGTGTGTGCAACCCCTGGATACGTCTACCCATTCGTGCATACACGTTCACTAACTATGATTTCCCACTAGTTAATGAATGAGCAGCATTCATTAACTCTCCACTCCTAAGCTAACTCCCTTTACTGTTATAGAAACAAAAAACTGGAGATAGGTTGGCAAGGACCATTTCCCGTGGAGAGGGTGATATCCAGAACCAACTATCAGATCCGGATCCGGGGAAAGTCGAAGATTTTCCATATCAATCTCTTGCGGAAATACGAAGAGAGACCTGGAGAAAAAGCAGCTCACCTCATGGCAATGGCAGTTGCAGTGGAGACAGAAGTGGGAACCAACGAGGGAAGGGAATATGCCCTGGTAAACCAGGAAACCTACAAGGATGTACTGGTGAACCCTGATCTGACTTCCAAGGAGAGGGAAAAGATAACCCAGGTTCTCGAGTCTCATAAGGAGATACTGACTGATAAACCAGGAAGAACGAGGTTGGTGGAGTTCGAGATGACTTTGACCACTCAAGAGCCTGTTCGCCAAAAGGTTTACCCAGTGCCATTCTCTAAAGAAAAGGCCCTGGAGGGGGAAATACAGAAACTGTTGGAGGATGACGTGATTGCACCATCCACATCCCCATACAATGCGGGGGTAGTTTTGTTACGAAAACCAAGCGGAGAACACCGGTTGTGTATAGACTACCGACTTCTGAACAGTCATACACAATTTCAGGTGGAACCTTTGCCGAATCCAACTCAGTTATTCGCGAGGCTCCATAAGGCAAGGTATTTCTCAAAGGTGGATCTGAGCCGCGGGTATTATCAGATTCCGGTCAAACCGGAGACTCGACCACTGTTGGCTTTCAGTACACCCAGTGGACACTACGAATTCAAGGTCATGCCCTTTAGACTCAGTAATGCACCTAGTGTGTTTACTCGCATGATGAGGACTTTACTTGATCCCTTACAGGATCCGTCCATCATTTCATTCATGGATGATATTCTGATTTCCAGTGACAGTTTGGATGACCATTTACAATCCTTGGAACGAGTTTCCAATAGGCTCAAGGAAGCAGGGCTTACAGCTCGCCCAACCAAGTGCATGATCGGTTACCAGACTCTGGAATTTCTAGGTCACACCATCACTCCAGGACACATTGTCCCAGAGGAAAAGAACCTAGAGAAAATCATAAGTGCTCCAAGGCCAAAAACGAAGAAGGATGTGCGTTCTTTTCTCTCGTTGTGTGGGTTCTACCACAAATTTATCCCACATTTCACTGAACTGGGAGCTCCTTTAACAGAAACCTTGAAAAAGGGATTCCCAGACCAAATAGTTTGGACACCAGAATGTGAGAGTGCCTACAGTCAGTTGAAGGAGGCCTTGGTCAGCAAACCTGTGTTACAGCTCCCGGACCTTTCCAAACCATGTGTGTTGAAAACGGATGCAAGTGGGATTGGGATTGGAGCAGCTTTGTTACAGGAAGGAAAAGACGATGCTTCAGTTTTGAAACCAGTGGCATACGCAAGCAAGAAACTTCTCCCGGCTGAGAGGAATTATTCGACCGTTGAGAGAGAGTGTTTGGCTCTCGTATGGGCCGTACAAAAATTTCAGCCTTATTTGTATGGAGTTCAGTTTCGAGTTCAGTCGGATCATCAACCCTTGATATTCCTGGCCACTTCTCAGAAGCTCTACGCCCGTTTAATGCGGTGGTCGTTGCTACTTCAGCCATACCACTTTAATGTGGAGTATATACCTGGAAGGGAAAATGTTGGAGCTGATTTCCTGTCTAGACATCCAGCTCCTGAGGAAGAGAAATAGATCATCTGGATCAAACCTCCAAGAAGAAGGAGTTGTTGCGGACTACTCTCTTAGGAGGGGGCGTATGTCGCGAGTTACATAAACTTGTTAGTTCGATCGATGACAACCAAGCCCGACATTGGTCTGCAAACACAATAGACCCTGTGATGTTGAACAGACTGAGAAAATACGTCGTTGAAACTGTCTGCACCTGGTCGGCATTTTTTGTATGAGATCAAAGTGAGTCACGTCACGATGTCTACACACTGGTCGACAGTTTGTTGACAGGTTGTTGTTCGAGAGACGTGCACTGGCGTCATCTGTCTGCAGGGCGGGAATCGGCCGTTGAAAGTGATGGACAGAATGTCTGCCAGAGGTCGGAAGGATTCTGTCATATGGGGGAAAGGTCTCTGGCTCACAAACAGCCAGGATCTTTGTTGTATGAGACAAAGAATTTCCCAGATGAAAGTGAACTTGACAGCGAATTGACTCTGGTTAGTCTAGAAACAGGGGGACAAAGCCAGATTCTGGATTGATTGGCGTCTGGACTTTTTGGTGATGTCACTCAAGCACCCATATAAAACCCAGTGCGGTAAACAGGTGGAGGGAGTCGAGAAAAACATTCTGAAGTGTTAGGATCGGTGCATTATTCTGAGTTGTGTTACATGAGTGAAACTATAATGTCTAAGTGGTGATAGTTTTCCGCGGACATAGATCCAATCTGATTGCATAGTTTCTCGAGTGGCAACCAAAATAGGCATATGGTAGGCTATTAATAATATCTAATTTAAGAGTATGATTAGGAATAGAGTACAGTGCTGTGCGGTGATCTAATGTATTATAGGTGCAGTGATATAATGTATTATGATTAGTGATAAAATGTTCTATTAGTGCGGTGCTAGAAAGTATCATAGGAGCATCGGCACTGGTATCCTATTGTGTGGCTTCAACTAGCTTGTGTGATATATCATTTTACTCGGGGAGTTGAGGACAATGTAGTGGAATAATAATTAGAGAGATTAAGGATGGTTGAGAGGGAGGAGGGGAATGTGAAATGGTAGGATCTTCCAGTAGGGCATCTGCTGGGTTTCTACCCGTTCCTTTATTCTTTCCTGGTGTTGCCATGTATAAGACCATTGTGATGCGCGATTTGGCCGTATGACAGAGATCGGATCTCTGTTATAGATCTGAGTGCTGCTATTGGCCTACAATCACCTAATTACGGTCAGGATTGAGTTGCCCTCACCATGATGTTATCTACTCTACAGGTTCCATTTACAGTTCCCCTTGAGTGTTCCACGTGAGTGTGAGATGATTTATTACGAAGAAGCAGTTCAAAGTTTTATACAATGATGGCTCATGGAAAGAAGACAGAGGTTGCTGA
>JACEFZ010008689.1:107500-135000 GCA_014155875.1 Cepaea nemoralis
GTTGTTGTTGATATAAACACCAGTACAGCTGCCAGCAGACTTCGTGCATCCATTCCTGCAATCTGGAGACACAATCGATCATGAATCTATATCTATAAAACAAAGTGTATGTATATGTGTATGTATATATGTATGTATGTATGTAAATATGTATGTCCTTTATTTGTTCGCGAACGGCCCATCCGATTGAGATGAAATTTTCTACACGCCTTCCTTTCATTCCAGAGCTGTCAACTGTCATAGTTTTTTTTTCTTCTTCCTCCTCCTCCCTCCTCCCCCTCCCAAAATACGTACGTAAATATATGATGATGATGATGAAAGAATCCCCGAACCAAAACGCTAGGGAAAGGGAAGAAAATGACGTGACTACACAGAATCGTCACACGGCAATCATCATCATCAAGTGCCGTGCCGGCTGGCGTAGGCGTTCATGGCTCTCTGTAGATCTCAGTCTTTGTTTTTTTAATCAACTCTGCTGCTGATATTCCTCCATGCCACGGCAATATCAATAACAATTCATCTTTTTATGTGTAAGGAAGTTATCTACAGTCGTGTAGAAGGGAAGAACTAGACGAGTATGAATTCGGAATGGCGAACTCTCTCCCCCTCTCTTCTCCTCCCTCTACCTCCTCCCTCCACCCTTCTCCTCTTCCTCCTCCCTCTCATCCCTCTCCCTCCTACCTCCTCCTTCTCCCTCTTCCTTCTCCCTCTTCCTCTCCCCTTCTCCTCCATCCTCCTCCCTCCTACTCCCTCCGCCTCCTCCCCCCTCCTCCCTCATCTTCCCTCCTCCTCCCTCTCCCTCCTCCTCCCTCCTCCTCCTGCCTCCCTCCTCCTCCTCCTGCCTCCTTCTCCCTCATCATCCTCCCTCCTCCTTCTCCCTTCTTCTCCCTCTTCCCTCTTCCTCCTCCTACCTCCTCCCTCCTCCTCCTCCCTCCACCCTCCTCCTCCCTTCTCCTCCTCTTCCTCCTCCCTTTCCTTCCTCCTCCTCCTCCCTCTACCTCCTCCTCCCCCTACCTCTTTCCTCCTCCCTCCTCCTCCCCTTCCACCTCTCTTTCCTTCCTCCCCTCCTCATTCTCCCTCCTTCCTCTCCCTCCTTCCTCCTCCTCCTTCCTTCTTCTCCCTCCTCCTCCTCCTCCCTCCTCCTTCCTCCTCCTCCCTCTCCTCCTCCTCACTCCTCCTCCTCCCTCCTCCTCCTCCCTCTACCTCCTCCCTCCTCCTCCCTTCACATTCCTCCCCCTCCCTCCTCCTCATCCCTCCTCCTCCCTCCTCCTCATCCCTCCTCCTCCCTTCTCCTCCTCCCTCCTCCTCCTCCCTCTACCTCCTCCTCCCTTCACATTCCTCCTCCTCCCTCTTCCTCCTCCTCCCTCCTCCTCCTCATCCCTCCTCCTCCTTCTTCCTCCCTCCTCCTCCTCCTCCCTCCTCCCCTCCTCCTTCCTCCTCCTCCCTCTCCTCCTCCTCACTCCTCCTCCTCCCTCCTCCTCCTCATTCTACCTCCTCCCTCCTCCTCCCTTCACATTCCTCCTCCTCCCTCTTCCTCCTCCTCCTCCCTCCTCCTCCCTCCTCCTCCCTCCTCCTCATCACTCCTCCTCCCTCCTCCTCCTTCTTCCTCCCTCCTCCTCCCTCCTCCCCCTCCTCCTTCCTCCTCCTCCCTCTCCGCCTCCTCCCTCCTCCTCCTCCTCCTCCTCCTCCTCCTCTACCTCCTCCTCCTCCCTCCTCCTCCCTCTACCTCCTCCCCCCTCCTCCCTTCACATTCCTCCTCCTCCCTCTTCCTCCTCCTCCCTCCTCCTCTCTCCGCCTCCCTCCTCCTCCTCTTCCCTCTACCTCCTCCCTCCTCCTCCCTTCACATTCCTCCTCCTCCCTCCTCCTCCTCCCCTCCTCCTCTTCCCTCCTCCTCCTCCCCCTCCTTCTCCTCCTTCTCCCTCCTCCTTCTCCCTCTTCCTCCTCCCTCTTCCTTCTCCTCCTTCTCCCTCCTCCTTCTCCCTCCGCCTCCTCCCTCTTCCTTCTCCCTCCGCCTCCTCCCTCCTCCTACTCTCTCCTCCTCCTCCCTCCTCCTCCCTCTCCCTCCTCCTCCCTATCCTCCTCCTGCTCCCTTCTCCTCCTGCGTTCTCCTCCTCCCTCCTTCTCCCTCCTCCTCCCTCTTCCTCCTCCCTCCTCCTCGCCTCCTCCTCCACCCTACTCCTCCCTCCTCCTCCTAATCCCTCCTCCTCCCTCCTCCCTCCTCCTCCCTCTACCTCCTCCCCCCTCCTCCCTTCACATTCCTCCTCCTCCCTCTTCCTCCTCCTCCCTCCTCCTCTCTCCGCCTCCCTCCTCCTCCTCCTCCCTCTACCTCCTCCCTCCTCCTCCCTTCACATTCCTCCTCCTCCCTCCTCCTCCTCCCCTCCTCCTCTTCCCTCCTCCTCCTCCCCCTCCTTCTCCTCCTTCTCCCTCC
Source organism: Cepaea nemoralis (assembly GCA_014155875.1). NCBI lineage: Eukaryota > Metazoa > Mollusca > Gastropoda > Stylommatophora > Helicidae > Cepaea > Cepaea nemoralis. The sequence goes on from JACEFZ010008689.1 coordinate 109,929, forward strand.
TCCTTCTCCCTCTTCCTCCTCCCTCTTCCTTCTCCCTCCGCCTCCTCCCTCCTCCTACTCTCTCCTCCTCCTCCCTCCTCCTCCCTCTCCTCCTCCTGCATGGGCGAAATAGAGAACACACTGAACCGTTCAACAGGGATTCATTGTCAAAGAAATGTGGTTATTAAGACAAACGAAAGTGAGGGAAATGAAATACTTTGGGCGTGTAGAGTCTGGAAAAGATGTATATGGAGGGAGGCCTAACGAGTAAGCGGACAAGAGGAAAACCCAACATGGATGGGTATATCTTATATATAAAAGGCGATCTCCGTCCGTCTGTCTGTCTGTCTATATGTCCCTAATGCGCTCGCGAACGGCCCATCCCATTGAGATGAAATTTTTTACACGTCTTCCTTTCATTCCAGCGCAGCCCACTGTCATATTTTTTTAGTATGAAAGTTTGAAGATTTTATATTTCTTTACACTGTCGCCAACTCTAAGAAGACATGGAACAACCTCAGCCATTATTAAATCTACAGGCATATGCGTTATATTCCTCCTCCTCCTCCTCCTCTCCCCTCCTCCACCTCCTACCCTCTTCCTCTTCTCCTCCCCCTCCTCCCTCTCCCTCCTCCATCCTCCTCTTCTCTCTTTCTCCTCCTCCTCCCTCCTCCTCCCTCTTCCTCCTCCCAGCTCCTACTCCTCCTTTTTCTTCTTCTTCTGCTGCTGCTGCCGCTGCTCCATTTACCCAAGTTAATATATTACCAAGTTGGTCTTCGTTTATCTAAGGTTGTTCTAACTGCAACCAATAAATGATTAGACAGACAGACAGACAGACAGACAGATAGACAGACAGACAGACAGACAGACAGACAGTCAGTCGGGAACGGGAACTTATATGACTACTCATATGAATTAAATGAGATGCTCCCCATCAGGGGCTGGGCGAAGCCGGGCCGGATCAGACAGATAGACAGACTGACAGACAGACAGACAGACAGACAGACAGACAGACAGACAGATAGTCGGGAACGGGAACGTGAGCTTATATGACTACTTATATGAATTAAATGAGATGCTCCACACCAGGAGCTGGGCAATGCCGGGCCGGGTCAGACAGACAGACAGACAGACAGACAGACAGACAGACAGACAGACAGACAGACAGTCGGTAACGGGAACGGGAACTTATATGACTACTTATATGAATTAAATGAGATGCTCCCCACCAAGGACTGGGCGAAGCCGGGCCGGGTCAGCTAGTAATTAATATATGGTTCTTGCATGTGAACCTGTATGCTTGTAATCATGTATGTTTGAATGGCTAACGGCGTCCTTTGTGTTTTTGATTTGTAGTGAGTATTAAGTTGTCATTCAATGAAGCTAACACCACGATTGTGATATCCCTGTTGTTAGGCGGACACCATACAACTTGGGCACCATACAACTTGGGCACCGCTTATACAGATATATACCTGTGTCACATAGCGTTTTCAGTTTCGCCAGTTTACAGACAAATATAATAAGGCTTTTCTAGGAAAAGCGAATTCCACGGGAAGGCCACTGGCGATTCCTTATATGGTAACACTTGCCAGCGTTCAGAAAGAGGCGAGGAATTTGGTGCTGGGGCTCCAAATAGAATAGGTAGGCAAGTTACTCCCTGGCGGGACCAGACATAGTCACTTGAGTCTGGAAGTTCCACCTAAGAAGATGTAATTCTAAAGGGAGCGAGTGTTAGGGCCCATTTTTTTTCCTCTATGTTGCAATGGTGAGTGAAATATGTTTTTTGAATGATAATATTTGTGTTATATAATTAATACAATATTTGTTTGATATGAGAAATATAATACAGGTAATTTATGTAGGTTGGTGAAGTTTGAAACTGCAACATTTCTTCTTGAAAACAGCCTGAGGTTCGACATCTCGAACGTCTATACCACTGTCCCATATTTTTGTGCTGACAATTCTTATCATGCTATGATTGCTGATTCATCTTCTTTTGAAGATTTTGATATCTCTGTAAATTCTGTACAGTCTATGCAGAGTTCAATCTATCTTCACTTTTGGTTCAATATTCTCTAGAGAAGAGCCTATCTTTAATAGCATTTAGTAGACTACTCATGTGCTACATAATGCATTTGTTTAGATTCATAACATGTATGCATATATATATTGTGTGTGAATCTTTACGTCATCGGGGTGCTGAATATGCCGGGGAGGGAAGTTAATTGTGTGTGTACGACAGCCGGGGGGAAACAGGGTTAGGACACCCTATTGCTAGAGAAGGTTTGGTGGGTCCTGTGTGTCCTATTGGATAAGTCCCATTCATGAGAAAGGTTTACATACCTACGTACTCATTTCTACCTGCTATAAATCATGCAGTGTTGCTTGCAATAATAACAAGACATTGGAGCAGATATTACAACCCCCAGACGGTTTAGTCACACTCCCGGTCATGTTCTAGGCACAGATTGTTGTACTCTCAGAGAGTGGGTGTTTTATGTGTAGGTGAGAGTATATCTATTTTACAGTATCTTTGGCGTCCTGTTAGTCGTCTGTGTTGGCTCGTGAGAGTGGAGGGAACAGTTTATAATGCCGTCCCCCATCCCCGGCCAGTAGACTAATTATGTTTGCGGGCAATGCATAGAGACCCTGTTTGTCAACAGAGTATAAGGTACAAAGTAACTAGCCGAGAACAGCGGGGAAGGCCCCGGTCCTCTTATTATATTGCCAAAGTGTGTCTCTGTTAGTGTAAAATGAAAATGTATATTATGCCAGAATGTACATTGTTTGTCATTTTTAATTTTACAGGCATTGAGGCATGGCGAGGGACTCTTGGCAGAGTCAGAAACTTTGGCGATCCTTTGGCCATCCCTTTTATCTAGGTCTATAACGACATAGATGGGTCCTCCCTGGGCAGTTACCAGATGGAGGCTAGATATGATTTTGGCGGGAGAGGCCGCTACTTATAAGTGTGTGAGGAGTGACAAAGGGACGGAGGAGATAATTCTTTTAGAAGATCTAGCTGTCCAACCCAGGCGTCACTCAGTACGTTTGTACATCGGCATTTGTCAAATTTAGCACTGCAATCTTTCCAAGAAACTGAGGCCAGTGACAGGGGAACTAATCCATTGTTATCTTTCCGGAAGCGGTGAGAAGATCAAGTCAGGGTTAACCCACTTTGTTTTGTTGTCATCTTGGCCGAGTGCTGTTTAAAGCATCATATACCCATTATATTGGTGGGGGATTGTGTGTGTGGGTGGGGAATATGTTGTCGATGGAAATGTGGCTGGGGGATGGGTGGTTTGAGGTGTGGGTGGGGAGAGGATGTGTGGGGTAGGATGTGGGATGTGTGGGTTGGTGGGGGAATGTTTGTGGGTGGCGAGTGTGTTTTGGTTGGGGGATCAGGTGAGGGCAGTGTGTGTGGGTGGGGGATGTGCGGGAGGGGGATGGGTCGGTTGGTGGGGTATGTATGTGTCCCTTGGTGTGCGTGTGTGTCGGTAGGTGGGGGTGTGTATGTGTCCCTTGGTGCGCGTGTGTGTGGGTAGGTGGGGGTGTTGTGTGGGTGGGGTGATGTATGGATAGGTGGGAGATGGGCTTCATAACATGGTAATTAGCCTTGTTTATGTTTACAACATTCATTTCACAATGTTTATTTTTCTTCCTATGTAAATGTATAATGCTCTTGATGAACGAAAGACGAGTGATTGGAAGGGCCGAATGTAAGACGGGCCTGCGCGCCCAATTTGTGACCCTTATAACGTTGATTTGATTTGATTTGATTTATATTAGTCTGAGAGAGGTGCCCGTATTCCTCCTTGTGTAGCATGGAAGTTATATGTCTGCAGAAGCTCACGGACCAGAAGGTACTTTCATATATAAGCGGTCATAATCAATGGAGTGAACTCTGAAAACCAGTACGGATCCTCTTGTTTGTTACAATGTCCCACTGAGACATTGAGGATGCGTCTTCTTCTTTGATGAAGCATGTTACCCAGATAAATCAGCGGGAGGCCGCCTAGAGATGTTCCAGCCAGCTATGACCGATGCTTATGGAGAGTTTTCCTTTCACTAACAACCACAGCAACGTCGTTGATAAACCGCGCTTCCCCATTTCCAGAATGATGGATAATACTATCAGTGGGTTTGAATCCCTGTTTAGTGCAGACCCATTTTCCTCTCAAGACCCACGCCAGATCGAGTAGTCCAGAATTCAAGTCACAGCATCATCATTTATCTCGAAAGTCCTGTAGGAACATTGGTGGACAGTCACATTTGTCGGGCATTAGGTTCCACCATCCAATGGATTATATCAACTTCATTGATTCCATATCCACCATCACAGTGTTCAACATCCAGAGAACTTTGTTTTTTGTTTTTTTCAGTAACACATTTTGGTGTTTGGTCAGTTCAGGATGGAATAAACCCATCTATATAAGCGGTAGAAAATGTGGAGTTAAAATAGAACTGTAGTAGGGTCTGCATAAGACTTTTTCCCTTGGAGTATGATACAGTAATTATCCAGCCCAGTGTGGGGTGGATCTACATTGTTCCTGATTCACAGGATTTGTGTATTCCAGACTTGGTAGGGACAACTGACACAATCACCCGCCAGATCCAAGATTCGTGATCTGCCTTATTTACGTTAGAGATAGAAATAAAGTAATGATATAGATGTACGGTGTCGGAGTTGATTGAACATAGTTAAAATAGTAGTCCCGAGATGGTTATTCCGGAAGACACAACAATCAAGAGTTGAGAGTGATTGGTTTTAGGTGAGGGAGGAGACAGAGGAGGAGGTGAGGTTTTGAGTTTAGAAGTTAATGCATTACTTGATCATGTATTTGTTTTGTTCTGATGCTGTTATAGAGTGTAGTGGAGACAGAGTCTCGTACTTCCATGTTAGAGATTCTGTTCATAAAGAATATATATGTTCGTCAGGAGAGTTGTTCTTGTCTTGTGACCAGTGTTCCAAGGTTTGTTATCGTAGACAGATGTGCTACTGTATTTCATGTATAGAGAACGACAGTGGGAGGGCAGACCACACATGGACTCATATGTTAACCAGAAGAACAACAGCTTGGTGGTGATCCATGGTGACTTGGCTTGTTCTCTTAATGACTTCAGGAGGGTAGTTTATCTTGTAAAGTCGGTGGGGTCTATCCGGTCCATATCCCATTCTTACATCCATAGAGCCAACACTACTCTATATTCCTGGAGACTTTTAAGAAAGAAACTGTCTCGATCAAAATGCCTTATAGTGTGAATCCGAGGACCTTTATTTCCCTAGACATTCACTACCCCACAACCTGATAGAGATCAGGTTGCTGTGGAACTACAAACCGAACTCAACTGCATAAGTACTTGGTGTGATGAAGCTGGGGCAATGGTCAACCCAACAAAGGCAACAGTGACTTGGTTCTCGTTGAATAATCATATTGTCATCACTCCAACACCAACTGTAAAGCTGTGTTCAGAGACGGTGGAAAGAACGCAGGCAATGAATTACCTGGGGATACGGTTTGATCGAAGCCTTGCTTATAATGTGCACATAGACCAGGTGATAACAAAGACCAAGCGGGGTTTGGCTGCGATGCGGGTGATGGCGGCAGCAAACTGTGAGCAGCGCCATCTTTGTCTTCTGCACTAGGGGCTGGTCATGTCTGTTTTTGAGTATGCAATGGCAATCCTGACTCTCAGCCATAAGCATATAGAAAGGATGGAAATGATACAGAATGAAGCTATGCGCATTATTCTTGGATGTACAAGAGATACAGCATGCAGGGCAATGCGCTACCTTCTTGATTTTCCAACCATTGAAGACAGAATACAAGTCTGCAGAGCTCGCGCCTACCTCAGAGTTAACGCAAACACACAACATCCACTGCATAGTGAAATTAGGAAGGTGAAGGGCAGCAGGTTAAAAAGAGGACGGTCGTGGATGGGTCAAGCCGAAGACATTCTTCAACAAGTGTGTCCACTTGAGGACTTAGAACCTGACGAGGAGTGGGTACAAGTGCCAATAGATTTCTGCACATCCTTTGCAGTTTGCGTCCAACTGGATGGAAAATGCAGACAAGAAAATCCGGCTGCTGTGGAGGCGGAAGTACAAGCGTTGATTTTCGAGAATTCGCTAGACGGTGATGCTGTCATCTACACAGATGGGTCGGTCGTCCGACATGTGAGAAGCTCATGGGCCTTTACAGCTCGGGCCGGAGAGAGAATTGTGAAGGAGGACTCTGGTGCTTTCACTGAAACCACAAGTAGCCTGACTATGGAAGTCATGGCAGTAAGTAAAGCAATAACAAGGCTCGAGACACAGACATTCACTAGGGCATGTTTCCTTAGCGACTCAATGAACATGATCAAGAGGACAGAGGTGGGGTGGATCCGAAGAGAATGGTTGCTGTCTCTGGGGCGGTCTCGGCTGGCAAAGATTAGTTTCATCTTCGTGCCAGGGCATGCGGGAGTATTAGGAAATGAGCGGGCTGACAAGCTCGCAGGTGAGGCTACTGTGGAGGGCGGACGCGCCATGGACCAGGCTGACATTCTGAATGCTCTACGAGAAGTAAGACTTTTGCGAGAACCAAGTGATGACTGTGAATCTACAACCATGGCCAGACTGCGAGAGCAGCAAATTAAAAGAGGGGTGGCCAAACAAGAACACTACGCAGGAAGCCAAAGAAGATTGATAAACCAACACAGAACTGGCGTCGTTAGCCGCTACACGCTGCGGGATTTGCTGAGGAGGGGATCCGAGCACTTAAGGACTGAATGGTTCGAAGTGCAATGAGGATGATCTTTCGACTAACTAACTAACTAACCGCTTATACGTGTAAAATATGTGCTTCTTCGAACCTGCTCTAATACAATTTTATAAAAACCAACACAACACAGTCTGCTGCCAAATCTCCCGCAGCTGTGTTTTGAACGCGGTAGTTATAAGATGACTAAGTCTGAAATCAGAATCAGTCATACAATTTACTAAAGAGCAACTGATTCAAACGTTTGGCCACCTCACAAGAATGCACTGCTACCATCTGCTGCAAAGAAACACAGTCAAGTAATATGATGGAAACAGAGCAAGGGAAAGACCACGTGAACAATGGTGTGATTGAATTAAGAACAACATTAACAAAATTAAGACCATATAAAAGATGGTGTGATGGCATTAAGAACAACATTTAAAAAATTAAGACCAAATTACAAAGCGGACTGGAAAGAAAGCACAAAAGACTATCTCCCCGCAAGCCCCCTCACACACCCACACCCACACCCACACCCACACCCACACCCACACCCACACCACAAGCGGTGGCTAGACCGACATTTATGTAGACCACTCGGCACACGATAGGTCACGTGACAGCATCACGCAGGTCGACTTTACCTCCCAAGACTCTTCCAAGTACCTGCTTGAGGTTGGCTGGGCTTGGGAACCCAGGCCTGTGGTATCATCTTGCCCGGTGGGTGTGGGTTCTAATATACCCACGGGACAGTAGCAACTGTTCGTAACCGCGAGTGACCGCTGCCCTGATGTGGCGAATGACTGCTGATATGATATGGCGAGTGATCTCTTACATGATGTAGCGAGTGACCTCTGGCTGATGTGATATGGCGAGTAACCTCTGACATGAAATGGCGAGTGAACTCTTGTGTGGATATGGTGAGTGACTTCTGACGTGATATGGCGAATGACCCTTGACGTGATATGGCGAGTGACCCTTGACGTGATATGACGATTGATTGATTGATTGATTGATTGATTGATCTTTATTTTAGAAGGGTTAACAATTGGCCACGCAGGTCCGTCTTACATTCGGCCCTTCCAGTCACTCATCTTTCGTTCATTAATAGTGGATGATGCATTTACATAGGGGAAAAATAAATTGTCAAATGAATGTTGTAAACAAAATCAATGCATATTACAATGTTATGAGACATATCCCCCACCCACCCACACATCCCCACCCACCACACATCCACCACACCCCCCCCCCCCAACCACGCACACACCCCAGGCACACATATATTCCCCCACTCACCCACCCATCCCAACCCACACATCCCCCACATACACACATCTCCCCTATCACATACACATTCCCCCACCCCACACACACATCCTCCACCCACACACCCCCAACCACTCAGCCAAACACACATCCCCAACCACACATTACTCCACCCACTCAAACATCCCCTGCCAACCCACACATCATGCCCCCACCCACACACACCCCCACCAACACTTCCCGACACACACATCCCGAACCCACTCCTACACACATTACGAACCCACACAATCTCCCCACCCACACACGCGCGCCACACCAATCCCCCATCCCACACACACTCACCCACACACACATCTTCTACACATCCTCCACCCATCCTCCTACACACTCCAAACACCCACCCCCATCCACTCATCCCTCAACCACACATCCCCCCACACACACACATCCCCCCACCAACCCACACATACACCACCCATACACATCCCCCGCCCACACACACACCCCCAACCATACACACATCCCCACACACATCCCCCACCCACGTACTCATTCCTCAACCACGCATACCCACACAAACCCACACCCACCCATCAACACATACCTCGAAATGGTTGACGATTGACCACTAGTGTTAAATATGGACACAATTCGTTCCCAGCCATGTAAATACAGCACCATCTGTCTCAGTCATCTATATTAAATAAGCACACATGAAATAGGAGACACACAGACACACTGGGCCGTCACACGGGGGCCTGGTATATTATGCACGTTTATAGAAGAGGCACTTTACAACACAATCTTCCTACCAACTCTATGCTACCAATGCCAAACCTGGACAATGACAGAAAAAGAGAAAAGAAAAATCACAACAACAGAAATGAGGTTCTTCTTCTCAGCGTATCAAGAAGAGATAAGATCAGAAATGAAGAAATCAGGACTAAAGTGGGGGTTAAAGCAGCACTAGATTTTATTAGAAAGCAGCAAGTCAAATGGTTTGGCCATGCAAGTAGGTTACCAGTCAACAGCATACCACAACAAGCAATGATGTACAGACCAGATGGAAACAGAGGAAGAGGCCGACCACGTAAACGTTGGACGGAGGGAATAGCAGAGTCCATGGGAATATCGATATATGAAGCCCATAATCGGGCACTCTCACGAAGTTTATACTTCATCTCGACACCGCAAGGTACAAGAGGAACATGATGAGATGAGATGAGATAGAAGAGGCATTGGTGTTATCAGTAATAAGAGAAATATCACATTCTAAGGAACCATTACAGACCGCATAGGTCACTTCGGGCTTGATCACGTCAAGAAGTCAAAGGTTACGTTCACTTGAGAGTTTAAAGTTCAGCTTCGGGAAAAAAACATTGCAGGCAAATTGTGTAACGAAACAAAACTGTAAGCTATATGTACTTAGTTGCCTGAGGTGTCAGTTTGAGGTGACGTGTCACTGAATGAATAGTTAGGTCTACCACTCTTTCCCAGATCTGTGGACAGCTGTGTGGTACAACCATATGTGTGGAAAACTAACTGTGTCGTACAATCACAGGTGTGGACAACTGTATTGAACAATCACGTGTTGACAGAATTCTCTTACAGATTGGCAGTTTAACTCTTTAACCGTCAGTTAACATTGTGTACCATGATCGAAATCAGCTGCAGAAGAATTGGAAGCAGGCTGCCTTGTGCTGATTTGTAACAATGGAATGAGTGTCGGTCGTTCAGAAAGCAATGCCAAATTACCGAACCTAAACTTGCCGAGTAAATAACAGCCAAATAAATGTCGTGGTTGACTGCGACGTCCTGTGAAGGACATGCTAATGCCTGTTTTGTATATGCCATACCTGGACGCTTGCCTGTCAGACTGGTAGCCACCTGTTCCAATCTGCATCAAGGCCACCAGTTTTTAAGATGCACATGGGTCCACGGTGTGACTCAGATACACTGAGTACCAGGTCATGTCTGGGGCAGTGCACGCGGACAGCGAGGTACTGACTAGACCCATCACAAAGTGGCCAGCTGGTCGACACATGCTCTAGCACAATATACCTAGTCCGACCACAGGTTTGACAGAGGGTCCTTATGCTGACTGTCAATACTCTACCATTGAGCTTGACTCAAAAATGGCCTCCAGTTGATTAAAATCTACTTAGAATGGCTCCAACAGCTAAAGACAAGTCACTTAGAGTGGCTACAATAGCTTAAGACGACAACGAAGACTACAAGTCACTTAGAGTGGCTACAAAAGCCGAAGACTACAAGTCATTTAGAGCGGCTTAAAAACAAGTCGCTTAAAAGTCACCTGGGTCGACTTCATAGCACCGGGTTTATCACATATGACTCGGTCTCTTTCCGTAGCACGGAAAGCGTCGCACAAAGCACGAGCTCCGTAGCTCTAGTAACTACCCACATGAGTCTCCGAAAAATTTCACTCGTTAACCGAAGGACGCGGCCCGGAATCGAACCCACAACCTTCGGAGCCCGAGTCAAACAGCTTGACCACTTCCTCACGGATACTCCCGGAGAGTGGCTACAATAGCTAAAGACTACAAGCCATTTGGAGTGGCTACAATAGCTAAAGACTACAAGCCATTTGGAGTGGCTACAATAGCTAAAGACTACAAGCCAATTGGAGTGGCTACAATAGCTAAAGACTACAAGCCATTTGGAGTGGCTACAATAGCTAAAGACTACAAGTCACCTAGGTGAAGACTAAAAACTCCTATGTAATTGTCATAGTGAGATATGCGCAGAGACTAACATCCCCCTTGCAACTGTCATAGTGAGATATGCGCAGAGACTAACATCCCCCTTGCAACTGTCATAGTGAGATATGCGCAGAGACTAACATCCCCCTTGCAACTGTCATAGTGAGATATGCGCAGAGACTAACATCCCCCTTGCAACTGTCATAGTGAGATATGCGCAGAGACTAACATCCCCCTTGCAACTGTCATTGGAAACAGTGCACAATTAAGCAAACAGTGTACAATCATGGAAACATCGCATGCAATAATGTTGACGTCTTGTACAATCATGGAAACAATGTGCAATTGTGGAAAGAATATACAATCATGGAAGCAATGTGCAAGCATGAAAACAATGTACAGCCATGAAAACAGTGTACATTCAAACAAACGGTGTACAATCATGGAAAAACTGCACCGTCATGAAAACAGTGCACATTCAAGAAAATGGTCTAAAATCATGGAAACACTGTGCAATCATAGAAACATCTTTTACAATAATGAGGACATCTTGTACAATCATGGAAACACTGTGCAGACTTGGAAACAGTATACAAATGAAGGAAGTATCTGGTTAAATTATAGAAACATCTTGTACCACCATGCAAACAATGCACAATAAAGGAAATGATGTACAATCATGGAAACATTTTGTACCACCATGCAAAGAATGCACAATAAAGCAAATGGTGTACAATCATGGAAACATCTTATACAATCATAGAAATAGTGTACAATATTGAAAACACTGTACAATTGTGAAAACACCTTGTACAATCATAGGAACTGTATACAAATCACGAAAATAGTGAACAATCATAGAAACATCGTACAATCATGGAAATATCTGGTATATGGACATAGCTTGTGCCATCTTGCAACCATTTTGTGTACCTTCTTGCAAACAGTGTATAGTTCACGGAAACAGTTTACAATCACGTAAACAGAATGCACAATCACTGAAACACTATGTACAAACACAAGAAACAATGAAGAATGTATCCACTTACTTGAGCCAATCAGCCCAGGTTGGTGTAATGATCTCTGGATGTCGGTGTGCAGACGCAGCCACGCTCTGTTACACTACACAACACAGCCAGGCATTGATTCGCTGACCTATTTTTACGAGTCCTCACCGCTATTCTCTCGCACCAATGCCCCATTTACTCGCGGCTGTGTAAAAAAAAAAAAAAAACTGCTGCTTCATTCGGTAGATGCCATTTGCTCATAGCAAGCTTATGTCTGTTGCATATGCAGGTCGTTCTAGTTTCTATCGATAACAAATTATCTCTGTATTCCTCTCTCTCTCTCTCTCTCTCTCTCTCTCTCTCTCTCTCTTGAGGGCATGCATGTCATCTAACATGCTGATCCATATGTTTTGTGTATTCTCATTTTTTTTTCATATTATCATTTTGATGCACTTGATTTTAACATGCATAAAATTAATTCATGTAAATTACTGTAAAGAAAGTGAGAGAGTTAGTGAGTGTAAGTGAGAGAGAGAGAGTGAATGAGTGTGAGAGTGTGAGTATGTAAAGAGAGAGAGAGAGACAGAGAGAGAGAGAGAAAGAGAGAGAGAGAGAGAGAGTTGAGCCCACGCATGTCATGTAACATGCTATTCCATATTTTTCATGTATTCTCATCTTTCATATTACGAGGTATCGTTTAATGCCACCTGATTGTCCTGTAACATGTCATTCCATATTTTTTTTTCTTTTAATTCTCATCTTATCATTTTGTATACCATTTGATTTTATCATGTATAATATAACATTACTGTGATGTGAGTGAGTGAGTGAGAGAGAGAGAGAGAGAGAGAGAGAGAGAGAGAGAGAGAGAGAGAGAGAGAGAGAGAGAGAGAGAGAGAGAGCAAGAGAGAGAGAGAGAGGGAGAGAGAGAAAAAAAAAGAAGAGAGATTTGAATTGCATCACTAATATTTACGCTACATAATGTATATGTACAATTTTTTCTCCACTTCTTGCAATTGCGAGAATTCTCACGACAATCGTCAGTGTCTAAATTGTGTGTAAAGTGTAGGAGTTTGTTCTTATTAGTTTCAGTAATCATGTGAGGCATCATGTATTTGTCTATATGTGAGGATGTATGTATGGGTGTGTATGTGAGGGATATGTGTGTGTGTGTGGGGGGGGGGGGGAATGTGTGTGTGCCTATTTAAGAGAGAGAGAGAGAGAGAGAGAGAGAGAGAGAGAGAGAGAGAGAGAGAGAGAGAGAGAGAGAGCGGAGAGAGAGAGAGAATTCAGTGCTCGCATGTCCTGTAACATGCCATTCCATATTCTTTGTGTATTTTCATCTTTCACATTATCATTTTGTATGTATGACACTTGATTTTATCATGTATAATATAACATTACTGTAATGTGAGTGAGAGCGCTAGTGAGTGAGAGAGAAAGAGAGAGAGAGAGAGAGAGAGAGAGAGAGAGAGGGAGAGAGAGAGAGAGAGAGAGAGAGAGAGAGAGAGGGGGGGGGGAGAGAGTTTAATTGCATCACTAATTTTTAAGTTACAAAATGTATATGTACAATTTTTCTCCATTTTTTTTTACAATTTTGCGACAATGCTCACGACAATCGTCACTGTATGTGTGTGTAAAGTGTGGGAGTTTGATCATAATAGTAGGTTGGGGGATCGGGGGATGTGTGTGTGGGTGGATTCGTGATGTGTGTGGGTGGATTCGTGATGTGTGTGGGTGGGCGGGGTGGGTTTGTGTGGGTGGGTGGGGGATTTGTGTGTAGGTGCGTGCGAGATGTATGGGTGTATGGGGAGATGTGTTTGTGAGTGGGGATGTGTGTTTGTCTAGGTGGTTGTGGGTGAGTGGGTGGCGGAGGATATGTTGGTGGATGATTGATGGTGGGTTATGGGATGGGTGGGGGTATATGTGTGGGTGGGGAGATGTGGGTGTGGGGATATGTGGTGGGTGGGAGATGTGTGCAGGTGGGGGTGGTTGTGGGTTTGGGGATGTGTATGTGGGTGTGGGATGTTTGGGTGGATGGGTGGGGAGTGTGTGTGGGTGAGAGATGTGTGGGTGAATGTGTGTGGGGGATGTGTGTGGGTTGGGGGAGGGGTGCGTGATGAGTGTGGGTGATGGATTTGGAGATGTGTGTGTGGGTGGGGGATATGTCTGGCTGGGTGGGGTGTGTGTGGCTGGATGGAGGATGTATGTGTGGGTAGTGAGGGTGACTGTAGTTGGGGGATGTGTGGATGGGTAGGAGATGTGTGGATAGATGTGTGTGTGGGTGAGGGATGTGTCTTTGGGATGTGTGTGGGTGTGGTATTGTGTGGGAGGGGAGCTGGGTGTGGATAAATGATGTTTGTGTGGGTAAGTGAAGGTGTGGTTGGGTTTGTGGGTGGGTGAATGATGTGTGTGAGGGTGGGGGATGTTTGCTTAGATGGGTGGTTGGGATGTGTGAGTGTGGGTGGGTAGATAGGAGATGTATGTGTTGATGAGTGGGTAAGGGACGTGTGGGTGTTAGTGGTTGAGGGATAAGTACGTGTGTCTAGGGATGTGTGAGGGGATGAATGTATGGGTTGTGTGTGCGTGGATGGGAGGTGTGTGTTTGTGAATGGGGAATGTGTTGGTGGGTGGGGATGTGTGTGAGGGATGTTTGTATGGGTGGGGAGATTGTGCGTGGGTGGGGATGTGTGTGTATATGGGTAAGGGTGTGTGGTTAAGGGATGTGTGGCTGGGGGAATGGGTGGATGGAGGATGTGTGGTTGGGTGGAGGATGTGTGGTTGGGTAGAGGATGTGTGGGTGAGTGATTGTATATGAGTAAGGGTGTGTGGTTAAGGGATGTTTGGTTGGGGGATAGGTGGGTAGAGGATGTGTGGGTGGGTAGAGGATATGTGGGTGGGTGAGTGTGTGCAGGTTAGGAGATGGTGGGGGATGTTTGTAGGTGTGGGCTCGGGATAAGTGAGTGGGCTGGGGGAGATGGGAGATTATGTGGGTGAGTGCGGAATTTGTGTGTGGGTAGGTGCGGAATATGTGAGTTGACGGGGAGATGTGTGTGTGGCTGAGGAATGTGTGTTTGGTTGGGTGGTTGGAGGTGTGTGGGTGGAGGAGGATATTGGGTGAGTGATTGTTGGTGGGAAATGGGACGGGTAAAGGATATGTGAGTGGGTGGGGAGATGTGTGTAGGTGGGGGATGTGTGGGTTATTGAATGTATGTGTGCTTGGGGTGTGGGTGGATGGGATGTGTGGTGGATGAGAGGTGTGTGTGGGTAGGGAGATGTGTAGGGATGTGGTGGATGGGTGGGGGAATGTATTGTATGTGTGTGTGGTTGGGTGGGGGAGTTGGAGTGAATGGGGGATGTGTGGGTGGGTGGTGGATGTGTCTTATAACATAGTAATATGCATTGTTTATGTTTACAAAATTCATGTGACAATGTTTTTTTCCTATGCACTGTTCATGAAAGAAAGATGAGTGATTGGAAGGGCCGAATGTAAGACGGGCCTGCGTGCCCAATTTGTTACCCTTTTGAAAATAAAGTCTGTTCGTTCGTTCGTTCGTTCGTTCTCTCTCTCTCTCTCTCTCTCTCTCTCTCTCTCTCTCTCTCTCTCTCTCTCTCTCTCTCTCTCTCTCTCTCTTTTTTTAATCTTCCTCTCTCTCTGCCACTCTTCGTCCCTGCCTCTCTCCCTCTGTATCTCTCATTTTCTTCCTCTGTGTCCTCTCTCTCACTCTCCTACATCTCTCCCTGCCCTTTTATATCCCCTCTCTCCCTCCAACTATCTATATCTCTCCCTCTTTCTCACTCTCTCTATCTCTATCACCCATGTCTCCCATCTCCCCCTCTGCCTCTCTATCCCGCCATTCCCTCTCTCTCACCCCTTCTCACATCTCTTTCCCTGTCACCTCTCTCTCTCGCTCTCTCTCTCTGCCCCTCTCTCTCTCCTTCTCTCGTCCTCTCCCTCTCTCTCCCCCTCACTCTCTCTGCTTCTCTCGTCCTCTCCCTCTCTCTCCCTCTCACCTCTTTCTCGCTCTCTCTGCCCCTCTCAACTATCCCTCTCACATCTCTCTCTTCCTCTCACCTTTCTCCCTCTGTCTCTACCTCTGTCTTTCTCCTCTCCCTCTTTTCTCTCCAACGCTCTCTCCCTCTCCCTCTCTCCTCCCTCCCACCTCCCTCAGAAACATCTTGTCACAAATGTAGCAACTCTTGCACCAACAGGAATGCAGACAATAATACACGTCACTTCCGGCTAGGAATGTCCTGATGGTTTATTGAACATCTGGTTATGATAAATCAATATCTCAGAACTATCCGTGTGATGTCTCCATACAATAAATCAATATATTAGACAGAACTATCCGTGTGATGTCCCCGTACAATAAATCAATATATTAGACAGAACTATCCGTGTGATGTCCCCATACAATAAATCAATATATTAGACAGAACTGTCCGTGTGATGTCCCCATACAATAAATCAATATATTAGACAGAACTATCCGTGTGATGTCCCCATACAATAAATCAATATATTAGACAGAACTGTCCGTGTGATGTCCCCATACAATAAATCAATATATTAGACAGAACTATCCGTGTGATGTCCCCATACAATAAATCAATATATTAGACAGAACTATCCGTGTGATGTCCCCATACAATAAATCAATATATTAGACAGAACTATCCGTGTGATGTCCCCATACAATAAATCAATATATTAGACAGAACTATCCGTGTGATGTCCCCATACAATACAAGACAAGACATAGCAAAGACAAGACATGCTACAGGTCAGACACGACATAGCAAAGACAAGACAAGTCAGAGACAAGACAAGACATGGCACAGGCCAGACAAGAGAAGACATAGCAAAGACAAGACAAGACATGACATATGCCAGATAAGACATGGTACAGACCAGACAAGACATAACAAAGACAAGACATGACAAAGACAAGACATGACAAAGACAAGACATGGCAAAGACAAGACATGGCAAAGACCAGTCATGGCACAAGCCAGATAAGACATGGTACAGACCAGACAAGACATTGCAAAGACAAGACATGGCAAAGACAAGACATGGCAAAGACAAGACAAGTCAAAGACCAGACAAGACATGGTACAGGCCAGACAAGACAGGGCATAGCAAAGACAAGACAAGTCAAAGACAAGACAATTCAAAGACAAGACTAGACTTGGCACACGCCAGACAAGACAAGACAAGTCAAAGACAATACAAGTCAAAGACAAGACAAGTCAAAGACAAGAGAAGACGTGATACAGGCAAGACAAGACAAGACATTGCAAAGACAAGATATCGCAAAGACAAGACATAGTAAAGACAAGATAAAGCAAAGACAAGACATAGCAAAGACAAGACAAGACATAGAAAAGACAAGACAAGACATAGCAAAGAAAAGACAAGTCAACGACAAGACAAGTCAAAGACAAGACAAGTCAATGACAAGACAAAACATGACACAGGCCAGACAAGACATGTTACAGGTCAGACAAGACATAACAAAGACAAGAAGTAACAACAACAAGGCAAGGTATGATACATACAAGACAAGACATAACAAAGACAATACATGACACAGGCCAGACAAGACATGACACAGGCCAGACAAGACATGGCAAAGACAAGACAAAGACATGACAAGACAAAGATAAGACAAGGCAAGGCAAAGACAAGGCAAGGCAAAGACAAGACAAGACACAGCAAAGGCAAGACAACAAAATACAAGACGAAAACTGGCTAAAACAAGGCAAGAGATGTTAAAGACAAGGCAAGACATGGCAAAGACAAAACTGGCTTGCATACAAACCTAGATGTAGCTCACCTAGTTCTTCTTCTTCTTCTTCTTCTTCTTCTTCTTCGTTCATCCGAAGTTTTTTTTCCGGACGTGATTGCGTTGTGCCTGTTTACAGCAGAGCTGCGTTCTTGCGCCGTTAGGCCGACACATCCGACTTCTGCGGGCATTTGTTGACCGGGTTAACCTTCCCGGGGCTCACCTAGTTCAAGGCCGTACAATTTGCTTCACTGATATCTTATTCGCAGCCGACTTCGCTGTCATACGGAGACTATCACATCATTTAATCGATCCATAGTGTGGTCTTCCTTTTATCCACGTCTGCGTTACACTGACTTTATTATTATCTTTTCCAGACATGCGTGTCTTTTGACTTTCCCAATATATTTAATCGTCTTCATTTTTTTTTTTTTGTCTTGACACCTAATCTTCTTCGGCTTTGAGTCCCTGATGTGTAGATCTGTTTGTTATGGTTTTCATCCAGTACATTGTTGATTCTCTTCTACTTACAGTGTTCATATTGTGCTTTTTGTGTCATTTGTTCATTGTCCAAGTTTCACACCCGTGTGTTGCCACATAATTATAAGGCTCGTTCATTTGAAATCCGTTCCAATGGCTTTATTACAAAAGCATGAAAGAAGCATTAACAGGTGTGGTAGAATTAAACAAAGCATTCATTTTGAATGAATTATGCACTATGGGTTGGTCAGAAGAAGTCGCCTTAGGCATTCAGGTAAGCATCCCATTGCTTAGGTAGGCGGCGAATGCCGTCCGAATAATTAATTTTTGTTGCTCACTGAACCAAGTGTTTAACGCTTTCATTACGTCTGCATCTGTGTGAAATCGTTGCCCCTTGAGAGCTTTTATTTTAGAGGTCCGAACAAATGGAAATCACATGGTGACAAATCAGGACTATAGGCTGGATGTTGCAGAATGTCCCACTTCTTCCTTCCTTCTTCTTACGAACGACCTTTTGAATTGTCCCAATTGACACTTCAAATTCTTTCGCTAGCGAACGTATGCTTCAACAACAGTCCGTCTGTACTGCTGCATCAATTATGGCGATTTTTTTTTTTATCTGTTGCAACAATATGCGTTTGACGCAGCCATCGAAGATCTATCGTGAACTGACGTCCTTTCCGAAACATTCGTGCCCTGTTGTCTTCGACAGGCATTGGACACCGTACGCTGCCAGCATTCTTCGATGAATGTCCACTGGTCGACATCCTTCAAATGAAAAAAACTGAATCACCGCTCTTTGAGCTTCTTTGGACGGATTTTGGACCAACCCGGCCATTTTCTCAACGGTCAGAAACAGAACCTATGCATCATGGGACGATAAGCACGTGCTCTTTTATTCATTGGTCAGTACTTACCACATAACTATGACATGATTATGTTCATCGTACACAATTACGCGCGGTGCGGCACGAACGGATTTCAAATAAACGCTCCTAATACATAATATGAATGCGACTGAATGCAGTTGTTTTAGTGCCATGTTGTGTTTCTTGTTGTTATTTATTTTTGTTTGCTGACGAAGACTTGTAGATGCAACTTTCCCTGTTTTGCAGCAGTGGGATCTCTCTGTAACGACATAGCCAGGAACTGATTCGCTGACCTATTTCTACGGGTCCTCTGCACTCATCTCGTTTACCCAGCCCCGGGTTACTCGTGGTTGTGTAGAACCGCTGCCTCATTCTGTGGATGTCATTTGCTCATATTGTGCACTTATCACTGTTTGTATATGCAGGCCGCTATAGTTTCTGACAAGAACAAACTATATCTCTCGATCTCTCTTTCTCCCTCTCTCTTTCTATATCTCTCCTTTTTTATCCCTGTCTCTCCCTCACCCTCCCTCTCTCTACCGCCTGCTCTCTCTCCTTCCCCTCCTCCTTCTCCCCTCTCTCTCTTTCTCTGTCTAAATATCTTCCTCTCTCCCCCTTTCTCTCTCAAAAGAATGTTGAGACAAATGTGGCAACTCTTGAACTAACAGGGATCCAGACAAGGATACATGTCTCCCCGGCGCTAGCATTGTTGTGATTGTTTATTGAACATCTGGCTATAATTAATACAACCCTACAAGCAAACAACATTTTTTGGTGCCAAACATTTACGCCTGAGTTTGCATAAATGAGGCCTGCTAAATCCAAATATCTCATGTATTTGTCTGGAGCAGCTCTAGATTTTGAGATCCATCCATCATGTGCCATGCCGAAAAGCGTGGGCGGTCATGTTTTGCCATCTCACTCGTGGATCAGCTCCGTGTTCCTGTCCGGACCATGCCACGCGGTCAAGCCATCCATCTTCATTTGTTTCTTGAAGGACTTGTTCATTGGTTTTTCTGTCTTTCCATGGTATTCTTTGCATTTTCCTCAGAAACCACATTTCCATAGCCATCAGATGTTTTCCAGCTTGACTGCTCATTGTCTAAGCTTCACATCCATACAAAAGTACAGAATCTATGTAGCACTTCAACACTCTTTTTCTCGTTTCAACTGATATCTTTTTATTGGTCAGTATGTTTTTCATCTTGCAAAAGGCTACTTTCGCAATAGCGATTCTTGTTCTAATCTCTTCAAGGCATCTCCCGTCAGATTTTATGACTGTTCCGAGATAACTGTATCTATTTATTTGCCTAAGAATATGCCAATTTACTCGTATATCACATTGTGGTATTTCCTTCTTCCCAGTTACGACCATAATCTGTGTCTTCTTACTATTCAGTTTTAACCTT
This sequence comes from Cepaea nemoralis, assembly GCA_014155875.1. Taxonomy (NCBI): domain Eukaryota; kingdom Metazoa; phylum Mollusca; class Gastropoda; order Stylommatophora; family Helicidae; genus Cepaea; species Cepaea nemoralis. Next base: position 130,203 of record JACEFZ010008689.1, read on the forward strand.
AGTTGCTCACTGTGAGCAACAACCGCATCTACTAATTGTTGCAGGTCCTGTTCATTGTCTGCAATCAAGACTGTATCATCTGCAAATAAATGTTATTGATGTATCGTTCCCCCAATGTTGATTCCTTCCATATCTTCTATATTTCTTAAAATAGGGAAAAAACGATCTGGAGACATTGCACATCCCTGTCTCACACCTCTTTTGAGTGGTTGATATTGACCTATGTCATTATCAATTCTGATGGCAGCTTGTTGTTTCAAATATATGTTTTTACAAGTCTAAGGTCTTTTCCATCAAATTGTAGATCTTCAAGCATCTTTATCAAGTCAACATGTCTCACTTTATCGAAAGTCAATAAAGCAAAGATATAGATTGTTGTTTACTTCTATAGAACGTTCAATTACTATTCTCAGTATATGCACAGCATTTACTGTACCCTTGCCTTCTACAAACCCATATTGTTCTTCTCCTATTTCGGGTTGTATTTTCTTCCTCTTTGCATGATAATTCTCAGCAAAATCTTTGTGATGTGGCTCATTATACTAATTGTTCGATGTTGATCACATTCCAAAGCTCCTGATTTCTTCGGGATTGCAATAAATATAGAATTACAAACTACAGTCCAATGTGGAAAATATGTGGAGTTAACGAGACTAAACATAGCTAATTATCTCATGTGGAAAGGGGAGGGGTGGAGACAGAAATCTCGTCGTTGAAAAACAGACTATATAACAATGAGCATTGCCTACAAGAATTCAAACGCAAACTCACATATAGCAAAAGGATACCTTGTGGAGAAATATTATAATTTCGTTCTGTTTGACTTCTATATGAAGTCTTTTGATGGAATTTCCGAAGCTATAAACTCAATAACATTAGATATGCAGATGATACAGTATTGATTGCAGACAATGCACAAGATCTACAACAATTAGTAGACGCAGTTGTGGTACACAGTGAGCAGCTGGGGTTGGAATTAAATTGTAAGAAGACACAGTTTATGGTCGTCACTAGGAAGAACGAAGTACCACAATGTAATATACAAGTAAATGGGAATATTCTTCAACAAGTGAATCGGTACAATTATCTCGGAACAGTCATAACATCTTATGGGAGATGCCTTGAAGATAGTTAGTTAGTTAGTTAGTTAGTTAGTTAGTTAGTTAGTTAGTTAGTTAGTTAGTTAGTTAGTTAGTTAGTTAGTTAGTTAGTTAGTTAGTTAGTTAGTTAGTTAGTTAGTTAGTTAGTTAGTTAGTTAGTTAGTTAGTTAGTTAGTTAGTTAGTTAGTTAGTTAGTTAGTTAGTTAGTTAGTTAGTTAGTTAGTTAGTTAGTTAGTTAGTTAGTTAGTTAGTTAGTTAGTTAGTTAGTTAGTTAGTTAGTTAGTTAGTTAGTTAGTTAGTTAGTTAGTTAGTTAGTTAGTTAGTTAGTTAGTTAGTTAGTTAGTTAGTTAGTTAGTTAGTTAGTTAGTTAGTTAGTTAGTTAGTTAGTTAGTTAGTTAGTTAGTTAGTTAGTTAGTTAGTTAGTTAGTTAGTTAGTTAGTTAGTTAGTTAGTTAGTTAGTTAGTTAGTTAGTAGTTAGTTAGTTAGTTAGTTAGTTAGTTAGTTAGTTAGTTAGTTAGTTAGTTAGTTAGTTAGTTAGTTAGTTAGTTAGTTAGTTAGTTAGTTAGTTAGTTAGTTAGTTAGTTAGTTAGTTAGTTAGTTAGTTAGTTAGTTAGTTAGTTAGTTAGTTAGTTAGTTAGTTAGTTAGTTAGTTAGTTAGTTAGTTAGTTAGTTAGTTAGTTAGTTAGTTAGTTAGTTAGTTAGTTAGTTAGTTAGTTAGTTAGTTAGTTAGTTAGTTAGTTAGTTAGTTAGTTAGTTAGTTAGTTAGTTAGTTAGTTAGTTAGTTAGTTAGTTAGTTAGTTAGTTAGTTAGTTAGTTAGTTAGTTAGTTAGTTAGTTAGTTAGTTAGTTAGTTAGTTAGTTAGTTAGTTAGTTAGTTAGTTAGTTAGTTAGTTAGTTAGTTAGTTAGTTAGTTAGTTAGTTAGTTAGTTAGTTAGTTAGTTAGTTAGTTAGTTAGTTAGTTAGTTAGTTAGTTTAGTTAGTTAGTTAGTTAGTTAGTTAGTTAGTTAGTTAGTTAGTTAGTTAGTTAGTTAGTTAGTTAGTTAGTTAGTTAGTTAGTTAGTTAGTTAGTTAGTTAGTTAGTTAGTTAGTTAGTTAGTTAGTTAGTTAGTTAGTTAGTTAGTTAGTTAGTTAGTTAGTTAGTTAGTTAGTTAGTTAGTTAGTTAGTTAGTTAGTTAGTTAGTTAGTTAGTTAGTTAGTTAGTTAGTTAGTTAGTTAGTTAGTTAGTTAGTTAGTTAGTTAGTTAGTTAGTTAGTTAGTTAGTTAGTTAGTTAGTTAGTTAGTTAGTTAGTAGTTAGTTAGTTAGTTAGTTAGTTAGTTAGTTAGTTAGTTAGTTAGTTAGTTAGTTAGTTAGTTAGTTAGTTAGTTAGTTAGTTAGTTAGTTAGTTAGTTAGTTAGTTAGTTAGTTAGTTAGTTAGTTAGTTAGTTAGTTAGTTAGTTAGTTAGTTAGTTAGTTAGTTAGTTAGTTAGTTAGTTAGTTAGTTAGTTAGTTAGTTAGTTAGTTAGTTAGTTAGTTAGTTAGTTAGTTAGTTAGTTAGTTAGTTAGTTAGTTAGTTAGTTAGTTAGTTAGTTAGTTAGTTAGTTAGTTAGTTAGTTAGTTAGTTAGTTAGTTAGTTAGTTAGTTAGTTAGTTAGTTAGTTAGTTAGTTAGTTAGTAGTTAGTTAGTTAGTTAGTTAGTTAGTTAGTTAGTTAGTTAGTTAGTTAGTTAGTTAGTTAGTTAGTTAGTTAGTTAGTTAGTTAGTTAGTTAGTTAGTTAGTTAGTTAGTTAGTTAGTTAGTTAGTTAGTTAGTTAGTTAGTTAGTTAGTTAGTTAGTTAGTTAGTTAGTTAGTTAGTTAGTTAGTTAGTTAGTTAGTTAGTTAGTTAGTTAGTTAGTTAGTTAGTTAGTTAGTTAGTTAGTTAGTTAGTTAGTTAGTTAGTTAGTTAGTTAGTTAGTTAGTTAGTTAGTTAGTTAGTTAGTTAGTTAGTTAGTTAGTTAGTTAGTTAGTTAGTTAGTTAGTTAGTTAGTTAGTTAGTTAGTTAGTTAGTTAGTTAGTTAGTTAGTTAGTTAGTTAGTTAGTTAGTTAGTTAGTTAGTTAGTTAGTTAGTTAGTTAGTTAGTTAGTTAGTTAGTTAGTTAGTTAGTTAGTTAGTTAGTTAGTTAGTTAGTTAGTTAGTTAGTTAGTTAGTTAGTTAGTTAGTTAGTTAGTTAGTTAGTTAGTTAGTTAGTTAGTTAGTTAGTTAGTTAGTTAGTTAGTTAGTTAGTTAGTTAGTTAGTTAGTTAGTTAGTTAGTTAGTTAGTTAGTTAGTTAGTTAGTTAGTTAGTTAGTTAGTTAGTTAGTTAGTTAGTTAGTTAGTTAGTTAGTTAGTTAGTTAGTTAGTTAGTTAGTTAGTTAGTTAGTTAGTTAGTTAGTTAGTTAGTTAGTTAGTTAGTTAGTTAGTTAGTTAGTTAGTTAGTTAGTTAGTTAGTTAGTTAGTTAGTTAGTTAGTTAGTTAGTTAGTTAGTTAGTTAGTTAGTTAGTTAGTTAGTTAGTTAGTTAGTTAGTTAGTTAGTTAGTTAGTTAGTTAGTTAGTTAGTTAGTTAGTTAGTTAGTTAGTTAGTTAGTTAGTTAGTTAGTTAGTTAGTTAGTTAGTTAGTTAGTTAGTTAGTTAGTTAGTTAGTTAGTTAGTTAGTTAGTTAGTTAGTTAGTTAGTTAGTTAGTTAGTTAGTTAGTTAGTTAGTTAGTTAGTTAGTTAGTTAGTTAGTTAGTTAGTTAGTTAGTTAGTTTAGTTAGTTAGTTAGTTAGTTAGTTAGTTAGTTAGTTAGTTAGTTAGTTAGTTAGTTAGTTAGTTAGTTAGTTAGTTAGTTAGTTAGTTAGTTAGTTAGTTAGTTAGTTAGTTAGTTAGTTAGTTAGTTAGTTAGTTAGTTAGTTAGTTAGTTAGTTAGTTAGTTAGTTAGTTAGTTAGTTAGTTAGTTAGTTAGTTAGTTAGTTAGTTAGTTAGTTAGTTAGTTAGTTAGTTAGTTAGTTAGTTAGTTAGTTAGTTAGTTAGTTAGTTAGTTAGTTAGTTAGTTAGTTAGTTAGTTAGTTAGTTAGTTAGTTAGTTAGTTAGTTAGTTAGTTAGTTAGTTAGTTAGTTAGTTAGTTAGTTAGTTAGTTAGTTAGTTAGTTAGTTAGTTAGTTAGTTAGTTAGTTAGTTAGTTAGTTAGTTAGTTAGTTAGTTAGTTAGTTAGTTAGTTAGTTAGTTAGTTAGTTAGTTAGTTAGTTAGTTAGTTAGTTAGTTAGTTAGTTAGTTAGTTAGTTAGTTAGTTAGTTAGTTAGTTAGTTAGTTAGTTAGTTAGTTAGTTAGTAGTTAGTTAGTTAGTTAGTTAGTTAGTTAGTTAGTTAGTTAGTTAGTTAGTTAGTTAGTTAGTTAGTTAGTTAGTTAGTTAGTTAGTTAGTTAGTTAGTTAGTTAGTTAGTTAGTTAGTTAGTTAGTTAGTTAGTTAGTTAGTTAGTTAGTTAGTTAGTTAGTTAGTTAGTTAGTTAGTTAGTTAGTTAGTTAGTTAGTTAGTTAGTTAGTTAGTTAGTTAGTTAGTTAGTTAGTTAGTTAGTTAGTTAGTTAGTTAGTTAGTTAGTTAGTTAGTTAGTTAGTTAGTTAGTTAGTTAGTTAGTTAGTTAGTTAGTTAGTTAGTTAGTTAGTTAGTTAGTTAGTTAGTTAGTTAGTTAGTTAGTTAGTTAGTTAGTTAGTTAGTTAGTTAGTTAGTTAGT
>JACEFZ010008689.1:140000-222500 GCA_014155875.1 Cepaea nemoralis
TAGTTAGTTAGTTAGTTAGTTAGTTAGTTAGTTAGTTAGTTAGTTAGTTAGTTAGTTAGTTAGTTAGTTAGTTAGTTAGTTAGTTAGTTAGTTAGTTAGTTAGTTAGTTAGTTAGTTAGTTAGTTAGTTAGTTAGTTAGTTAGTTAGTTAGTTAGTTAGTTAGTTAGTTAGTTAGTTAGTTAGTTAGTTAGTTAGTTAGTTAGTTAGTTAGTTAGTTAGTTAGTTAGTTAGTTAGTTAGTTAGTTAGTTAGTTAGTTAGTTAGTTAGTTAGTTAGTTAGTTAGTTAGTTAGTTAGTTAGTTAGTTAGTTAGTTAGTTAGTTAGTTAGTTAGTTAGTTAGTTAGTTAGTTAGTTAGTTAGTTAGTTAGTTAGTTAGTTAGTTAGTTAGTTAGTTAGTTAGTTAGTTAGTTAGTTAGTTAGTTAGTTAGTTAGTTAGTTAGTTAGTTAGTTAGTTAGTTAGTTAGTTAGTAGTTAGTTAGTTAGTTAGTTAGTTAGTTAGTTAGTTAGTTAGTTAGTTAGTTAGTTAGTTAGTTAGTTAGTTAGTTAGTTAGTTAGTTAGTTAGTTAGTTAGTTAGTTAGTTAGTTAGTTAGTTAGTTAGTTAGTAGTTAGTTAGTTAGTTAGTTAGTTAGTTAGTTAGTTAGTTAGTTAGTTAGTTAGTTAGTTAGTTAGTTAGTTAGTTAGTTAGTTAGTTAGTTAGTTAGTTAGTTAGTTAGTTAGTTAGTCGAGGTTCCAACTTCACGGCAACGGGTCGTCCCCATTATGCTCCATTCCCGTGCCAGCGAACATGACACAAAATGCTCCCCACTGTCCAATGTGAAAAGTGGAATAGACGGGAGTCTCGGCAATCCAACAAGCCCGCACAGGTCAACACAAAATGCATCCACGAATACCAGTTCATCGTCGATGGACTCGGCAGTCACCAGAAAGACTTCATTGACCCGGGTTTTCTCACATGGCTCGGCCTTTTACCGCAGGGCGACCAGCCGAAAGTGTCGCACAAAGCACGAACTCCGCAGCTTCAGCGCCGACTCCCAGGAGTCTCCCAAAAAAATGCACTCGTCAACCTAAAGGGCAAAACAGTCAATTCAGCACCCGCTGGTAGATATTGTTCCGAACATGTAGTTCACTGTACAGGACAGGTGGAAAAGCATTCCACGCCAATTTCACAGCTCATGGTGTCGCCCACGCACTCACTCAGTAGCAGAGCGACGGAACCATGTACTACCAGTCCAACATGAGGAAAATGCGATTGCAAACCGTAGCCACAAGCATAAACACGCCACAGGTATTAACGGCTCAACGCCTAACCGCCATGCTGGCGACCGGAAGCCTTGAAGAGATTAGAACAAGAGTCGGCATGGCGAAATTAGCCTTTAGCAAGATGAAAAACATTCTTACCAATAAAAAGATGTCAATTGAAACGAGAAAAAGAGTGTTGAGGGGATACATAGAGCCTGTTCTTTTGTATGGATGTGAAACTTGGACAATGTGCAGTCAAGCTGAGAAACATCTGATGGCTGCAGTATTGTGGTTTCTGAGGAAAATGCAAAGAATACCATGGACAGACTGAAAAACCAATGACCAAGTACTACAGGAGACAAATGAAAATCATAAACTGATTAGAGAAATTAGACGTAGACAGTCAAAATTTTTTGGACATGTTATGAGAAGAAATGGATTGGAGAACTTAGTGACAACTGACAAGATCGAAGGGAACAGACCAAGAGGAAGACCGTGAGGGAAATACCTGGATGGCTTGGCCACATGGCATGGACGAGACAGGGACACTGAGCTGATCCACGACGCTGGTAATCGAGTGAAATGGCGAGTCATGACCGCCCACGCTTTCCGGCATGGCACATGATTGATTGATTGATTGATAAACTCAGAGGAGTTAAGAGCGCTCTAGGACTATTCTCTATCACTCTTAGGAGCGATGGACAGTCAACGACTCATATCAGGGAGTGACTGAGCCTAATGAAGGGACCATGTTGGACTCCTTCAATCTGACAGTGAACTGCGTCTCACCAGGGAAGCATGACCTATGTGCCCTCTTAGCCAGATGAGTTATGTATACCATATTATAATAATCACAATCATATTATCATCAAGAATAGCAATAATAAACACAGTTGTTGTATTTTAAACTCAGTTGTGCGTATAAATTCAAAATGTCTATAAATGTTTGTGTAGCTTAAATAAGTACACACATTGGGGGTTCAAACACATAGTCCAGGGGGAGATAGTGTCAGGGAGGTACCTTGTCTATGCAGTATTTAAGTAACGAGCTTATCCTGCATATCTTAATTCCTCTTTTCTCACTCCTGGTGATACCAAGTACAGCTAAATCTATTTTATTTTCAACGAGCCACTTCTTGGATGTTCTCTTCAGTATTCAGGGACGGTGTCTTTTATCGGCATAACAGACATTTGTTCCACGTTTTCTCTCTGGGATCTGGGGTGGTATTTAGTCTCTTCTGACAGAGTTAAAGGATCTCAAACTGCACCCAGAACTAAACACCAGTATGAGAAAATTACTTTTGACTGAATGGTTGCCCACCCGGGATTTAACCCCAGCCAAATTAATGACACTTGGTCTATTCCATATTCTTCTAAGGCACTGATCATTTCTATTGTGATGTTATCTGTACCCGGGGTCTTGCCAGTTTTTATCTGGTTAAGAGCATTCTGAACTTCCATCTTCAAAATTGATGGTCCTTCACTATTATTCCGATGATCATATTGTTCTTCTCTTGTATCATCATAAAGATCTTTCACATAATCTGACCACGCATGTAAAATCTGATCTTTTTCTATTATGATATTGCCATCTTTGGTGACCCCGATGGTGACCGGGATTTTTTCACGCGGACTTCTAGTACTAAAATGTCCCCCGGTCTCTGGGCAGTGAGATCGGACGCCCGTGTGTATTGCTGCGCACGAAAAAAATCCCTTGGCAGTTGGAAATCGAAAAAGAGTAGCCTAACGGCGCTGCCCGGGCAAAATTTCGAGTTAAAAATCTACCCAAAGTATTTCAGGATCCTCGCCGGTGCTACGGAGTTCGTGCACTGAGTTGAGTTTCTCCAGACTCAGGTTTGAGTTAGGAGGAGAACGGAGCACTTATGGGTTGCACCCGTGTGCCGTGATGTTGATCCATCGACTAAACTAAACTAAACATTGCCATCTTTGGTTTTTAGGCAACTCGTTGATGTGTGTGTTCTTTTGTTAGTGATGTCATTAATTCTTTTGTGAATTAATTTGGTATTCCGGGTGTTGTGTTGGTTTTCAATTTCCTTGCAATTGTCCTCAAGCCTTCTTTAGTTTGCTTCTTTGCATAGCTTCCTAATTTTCCCGTGAATCTCTTCATATTGCTCTTTGTTATTTTTGTTATTTCTTCTTATTTCCATGAGTTTTAAGATTTCCCCCGTCATCCATTTCTTGCGTCCTGTTATCTTTATTTTTGGGATGTTGTTTCTGCAGCTTGGTTGACTGATTTCTGTAATAGTTCCCATTGGTCACTGACGTCTTGAAATAATATTTATATATCGGACAATGCATCGAATCTGTTCTTTACCTCTACATTGAATTTATCTTTTATCTCCTCTCTTCAGTGCATGTTGATCAAATTTTGCGTTTCTTGGTGTATATTTGACGTTCTTTAATTTTATGTGTAAATTGCTTAAGATTAATCTATGGTCGCTGTAGCAGTCTGCGCTTGGTATAGTTTTTGCGACTTTTAAGGCATTTCGAAACCTTATGTTGATGAGGATGTATTCAATCTTATTTCTGATCTTATGATCAGGACTCCTCCATGTCCATAATCTCCTTGGGTTCAGTTTATACCAGGTGTTTCCAATAATGACATCATGCTCTTTTGTCCACTGTACAAGCCTGCAACCTCTTTCATTCTGTTCCCCTAGTCCATACTTGCCTACTATACATCCGTCCTCTTGATTTCTAACTTTGGCATTCCAGTCATCCATTATAATATTTACTTCAGAATTCTTGCATTTCTTAAAGGCCTTCTCTAAATCATAATAAAATTCATCTTCACTACTGTCTGCTGTTAGTGCATAACCTTGTATGACGTTGACATCAAAAGATCTTCCACTCAACTTCACCAGTAATACTCTGTCTGATACAGTCCATTATCCTTTGATCGATTTTGATCTCTCTGTATCCAATATAATTGCTACTCCTCGCTGTTGCTTCTCTCCAACAGAATAGATTATTCTATATTCCTCAGATGTTATAATGCCCATTCCTGTCCATCTGGTCTCACATATACCCAACAGGTTAATATTTAATCTGCTAATTTAATTCTTAATGCTATCAAATTTTCCATCCCCACTCATAGTTCTTACATTCCAAGTTCCTATTGTCAATGTTGATACTCTTTTGCACTCACTCGCCTGCTGATGGTCTGGAGTCATCTGGTGCACATGACTACCCCTACCGGCTCTGATTATCGATTCGATTGCAGATTTTGAGATACAGAATGTTCTTTGTTTTAAATTTTTATGTAATTAATATTATTGCAGTATTTTCTGTATAAAGCTCGGGGATGGGGGGGGGGGCGCTTTTGTTATCTAGTCCCTTAGAAAATGTGGAATTCCAATTGTTTGGGGAGAGCCTAAGTATCACTATGATGACTGTTGTTTATGTGTTGTCAATATTAAGGCAATTAATGGAGGAAGTCACCAAAACATGCAAATATCTATATTTAGATTCTGCTAGACGACCTGTTCCACGCGGAGATGACATACCAGTTCAAACTTTCAGTCAGATTTCGGATTCCCTGTTAGAAAATGAGATAGCAGCGGCAGGTGGAACGATAACAGTGATAGTGATTTCGAAGATGATTTCCAGCTGCTCAACGCTTCGACCAACGTGAACTGAATGATCTAATCCAGGGGTGGGCAAACTTTTCGTGCGGAGGGCCGCATTGACAAATGTAAAGCTATTGGCGGGCCGCATATATATATATATATATATATATATATATATATATATATATATATATATATATATATATATATATATATATATATATATATATATATATATATATATCCATTTTGTTTACAGCAACCTATCACAATAAGTAATTATTAATTATTTATAGGTTATTAAGCAGTATAAATAACTAATTATTGCAATTTTATTTTTCTTATACACTTAAACATTATATTTGACGATATGGACAAAAACTTTTACTAATTTGTTAACACGATTTTACAACTTGTTATTACAACAAATATTCTTTTTTATTATCTATCAATGGCTTTAATTTAGACACACAGTGACTACATTGTCACTACAGCTGTTAATTTCTAATGAGATGTATGTAACTGCTTGCAATTTTTGACAATATTCTTGAAATCTGGAGCAAGTTTACTTGTTGAAATTCGCATGACAGCATGCAAGTTTCAGTCCGACAATAAAGACCTATTCTTAGATTTGTTGCTCTTCAATCAAGAGAATGCTTGTTCGAAAATGTATGTTGATCCAAATAATGGTAAAATGATTCTTGTGATAAAAATCCATAGAAATTCAGCAAACCATCTGACTTTAATTTCTCTTTCAGGTCATGATCTGCTTGTAAGTCAAGCAGCTCCAAATGTATATCCTCTGTGGCTGTATCAGCTTCTGCTCTAAAAGGTGAACTGAGAATATTGAAATATGGCTCTAATTTCTTGAAATCTTGGAATCTCCTTCCAAATTCTTCAATCAATGCATCTAATTGGGCTTTGTATTTTTCAGTCATTTCACTAGAAATGGTTTCTTGTTCCATCAAAGGGAAGTGATAAAATCTTTTTTCACTTGCTTGTCTGGAGAACAGTGAGAGTTTTGCCTGAAATGATTTTACATATACATACAATTCATGTGCAAACACACCATTGCCCTGAAGTTTGACATTCAGTTCATTTAACATTTCCATAATTTCAATGCAAACATAAAGTCAAACTGCCACTCTTTATTGGCAATGTTAGTATCAAAGTCACATGCAATGCCCTTAATCTCTAGGAACATCACTGCCAACGAGCCCTTTCTGACGTAACTAGGGGTATTGAGATGCGGCTACGATGACACTCTTTATGAATTACACACTGATACACCGTGAACACAACTCGTCACCACCGAGTGATAGAATGGCATCATGTATTGTTTCTATGCGACACAATCACTGGGATATTCAAAAGTACATGTACACCCACGACATTTGTTTACACACTGATTGTAGTACGTCCTGCTATCCAGGCTATCTAATCAACTACAATGGTCTACACATACACTCTTCTACCCTACTTACAGTCCTGTTACACATGGTCGCATGGCGCCTACATTCACAGGCCGGCAACCTCTGCCCACGGCCCACGACTCGACTCCGTGCTGTAACATGTCCACCCGCCTGGTCGCGGCAACACTATTCTCATCAATCGGGACACGCTTGAAATATCTAGCGTACACTCATTTACTTGCCGTCGACGATTCTCGGCGTTTCATCGCCACAAGGGATATTCAGTTCTCAGCCGACACACTTCTCTGCTTTCGTGATCTGTCTGTCATGGCTTCCCAACTCCGACTGACTCCCTTTGTCCGTTCGCCCTGCTCGACCCTCCTAATCACGTGGCCTCCTCCTCGCAATTCTATTGGCCACTATCTTTAGCCCGTTACCGGTGTCTTTTCCCTTATCCCTCTCCGTAATTATTTATCACTATTAATGTTTCAACAATCTATGTTGCTGTTAACCAGGTCTTAAGTAATCTGACTCATGGCATATGCCCCCCGCAATTTCAAAAATGTTCTACATTTTTGGGTTCTTCCTTATCTCTACACTTGACATGAGTCAGCTTGGTCGCACATGCCTGTCCCTGGTCGCACATATCTGTCTACTGCCTCATGCCTTTGAGCTTGCTTCTCAGTTCCCTTTAACTTCCCTCTGTGTTACATTGATATTCTGCCATACCTTCACACAAATTATAATGTCGGACACGAATATCCGTCTATTCCCAAATAGACCTCGTGTGGCCTCAACCCACTTTGTATTCGGCAAGTTGAGGACCAACCTACTATGAGTCCCAATGTCCCACCCCGGACATTCCCATAAGGTTCCTCATTTATACCTCAGTACAAGCAACTGACACCCTCCCCAGCCCTTAAGCCCTGGGTGCAGGAACGTGTGTATTGCAGACATATCAATTTCACCCACATTTTGTTTAAGCTCTCTCTTGCTCCTGAGTAGTCTATGCTACGACTGTGGATCTCTTTGGTGCGAGTACCTATGACTCTTGTATTTGTCTTGTCAACGTGTGTGCGTGGTCGGCTGCCATTAGTTACTTGTGCTCTATGGCTATCTATTCCCTTCATTTGCCCTATGTTTATGCCTGGTGTTCTTACTACCAACTTTTTCCTTGTAGTGTTCCTAATACCATGACCCTTATATACCTTTATATACATCTACTGCCATGCTGAAGTGCTACATGTTGAAATCTTATATGTACACAGTACTACCACTTGGTACTATTATCAATGGTACTACCAATAATCCTACTACACTATCCTTGTATCCTTTCCTTCAATTTCACTTGCACTCTGTTCTCTCTCTCTCATTTCCTCTCTTCATCCTTTCATCGTTTGTCTTTCTCTCTCTCTCTCTCTTTTTTTTTTTTTTTTTTTTTTTTTTTTTTTGGTACTTTGTCTTACAACACACATACTAGAACCTCAAATGTTCCGTCTATGCCTTTATGCTTCCTGTATACTGGTGTGCAAATATCCCGTTGCATCCCGGTTGTGTTCAAATTAATTCTCATTGGCACAAATTCCTACTCTCAGTCTTCTCGTCCCCTTTTTCTCACTTCGCTGTCACTCCTCATGTTCTCATGTTATGTATCTGTTACCACAATCACATAAGTTTCTCCTACCAATTGTACATGTCTGTCTTTCCAATTTACAATATTGTCATAAAATCTGAATAGTATATAAAATTGGACTCACATGTAATATTTCAAGCACTATTCAAACTTTCACTCGCCTATCATTATCATCTTTGTGACATCAATATGTATCACTGGTAGTAATGTCTCAGTTACCTTCTTCTTCTTTTCTTTTTATGTTATGGGTGTCATCTGTGATATATCGTGGTTTTAGACCCACTGTCAACCTTCCTGCTCTGGTAGATGTTGATCCTTCTTTTTTCCAGTTATGATCATTCATCAGTTTCTAGCATCTCTAGCACCGACATCTCATTCTATACGTTATGTGTTACAATCAGGTAATAGTACAATCAACACTGTTACAATTATTGTTAAAATTACATGCATACTGATTACAAATATACATGGCATGATGATCATGATCATAAGAACGTACTGATGTTTATGGATGTACTTAAAGCCATTAAAATTATATTTATCTCTATCTACGTATATTATGAGCTTTGTTTATTGAATGATTGTGAATGTTATTAACTATTACTCCCTTGGTTGGTTCGGGCTGGTATCTGTCTTCGCTAACTGTATCTTCTACCCATCAGATTCCCAATCTTCCTTGCGTCTGTCGGTCTCAGCCTCTTCAGTCAGCTAGTGAGGTAGCATCTTTGAGGTACCTTCGACATTATCTCTTCTGCTCAGTCATTTACACCCCTTAACTATCTGAAATTAACAACAGCCTTGGGTGTATATATATCCATACATACATATTTACATTCACAATGGCATATTATATTACAGCAATCCTATCACATTTCCTACATTGACATGTTATCATGGTCAGTACCACAACGTGCCAACCACTGGACCAATCCCCTTGTATGAACGCATGGTTTCCTAGATGATAGTCTTACCGTATGCCCTATTGTACTATCGGGATTTTGTCCCTAATCTGACCAGATTATTTTATCATATAGTCGGTGTAACGTTTCTTAGGCCATGTTATTGCTAGCATTCACAGACTTCATGTATATATTTTAACCACACTATTACACCTCTGTACTGTTTGTATTTTTTTTTTCTCTGATGACTTTACCACCTCATCATGTTACTTCAATCAACCTTATACCTATCAATGCATTCATTCTACTACAACATTTCTACCTGTACCAATCACATACACATAGCTTTTATACACTACAAGTATATACAAACATGTATACGACATAAACATAAATATGACATGTATATACAATATACCTATCCTACGATACGAGTTTCACGTAGGAACATGTGATGTCTCCTTAACCTGTAGTATTGTACAATGATTTGCATCTTCTTTTGTAATATATGTTGTTATTGATTTGAACTTATCTATTTCTTTTGTCTTTTCTTTCCTTTCCTCATCTGTTAACCCTATACTTTTCCAATACCTATTCCAATTCCTTATTTTGATGTCCTGTGTTCGTTTATTTATTTGATCTTTTGGAATTTCCTCTTGTTGCCATTGTGCTAACAGAGCGTCTGTGTCAATGTACCGTACGTGTGACCTCTTTGGGGGAATTTCATTCTCCCAACCCGATTCTGTGTAGTCTGTAACATCTGTTTGTTTTATCTTCACCTTCTCTTTTGACCTTTCTTCTTGACTGTTTTTCTTGTTGCATACGCCCTCTTCGTCCTGTAACCTATACCCAGATACTGACCTACTCTCTTGTGCTGAACATGCTTGTTGTACCATTTGTTTTTCTAACCTGTTAGCACATGTGTGAGTCAAGTATGGCATAAAAAATTGTTTCACCATTGCTGTGCTGTCGTTGAACTGTGGACAATCCACTCTAAAGTTTTCCACACCAAAGACTACTTTCTCCTTTTCGTACTCTGTTAGGTCTGGCCTAAAATTTAATGTATCCCATGTCAGTTCTTGCTGTGTCAACTGTCTTAGCTCTTCGCGAATATCAACTGGTCCATGCCTATCGTCCATGATTGTGTCGTTACCGTCGGGACACATTCCCTGTACGGTCCCTGTACTAGGGTCCCTTGTTTGTCCTTGAATTCTTCTGTATTCTTCGCCTGTATGGTAAATGTCTGTTCCTATGTCTGATGGGTCATCATCTACTTTAATTTTAATGTCTTCTGTCGGGAATGTCCATGCCGCATCGCAATCTGCTATTTCTAAGTTCTCTTTTTCCCATTTGTTTATGTCCTGGGGTGTGCACTCTTTGACCTCTGGGATATTGCCCAATATTAGCTCCGTTGTGGGATGTGGTAACACTGCCGCTTTTTCCCGCCCTTTGTAGTAAGGACAGTCAATGTCTGTCCAAGCTACTCTATACTGCTCTAACACCCCGCCAAATGTTCTGCACGTCACTCTGTCGTCTGTATAGTCTTCGTCTCTTACCATCTTCCTGTCTACCCCCACAATTGTTGTCCCTGTGTCTCTAACCATTTTCACTGCAAAACCCTTCACTAATGCTCGTCGAACGTCCAGATTTCCGTTTGTTATGTATGCAGAGTTGGCTTCCTGCATATACACTTTGTTGTCAGTCCTGTCGCCCTGACAGTCATACATGTGTGTTGCATTTGTGTCTTGTTGTTCATCCTCGTCGCTGCTGGACATGGCGTATGCCATGTTGGTGTCTTCATTCAGTTTTCTCAGACTACACGTCCTTGCCAAGTGGCCATAGCTTCTACATAACCAGCATTTCAGACTGTCTCTATAGTCTGCATACCTATTGCTTCTTCTGACCGACATATTCTTGAGGTATGACTTATACTCAGGATTTCGGTCGCACATTTCTAACGACCCGTGTTGGCGATCACAATATTTATATTCTCTTACTGGGCCAGTTCGAACTACGTCCGCTTGTCTCGGTGGGATTTGTGTATATCTATTCATTGGTTGATATTTACTTCTGGGTCCGTATGATTGCCTTCGATCAGAGAACCTGGCAGCTGCTCCTACTATAAGTTCTGGCTGTGCCCCCTCTGCAAAAATCTCCCTATGGGCATTATAATACGCCTCACCCTTGGACTCCATTTCAGATATTGTGGCGCATTTATTTTCAAGCAGGAACGTTGCCATGGAGTCTGGCACAGCTGAAATAATTTTATCTCTCAGCATCAGGTCTCTGTGCTTTTCGGGGTCGTTGCCTACTCTAGCTGCCTTCAGCCATTTGTCATATAGAGATTGAGTTTCGGCCATGAAATCCATGAAGGTTTGGTTCGACTTTGGAGTCAGCACTCTAAATGCGGTTCTCAGACCCGCCTCATCTAAACTAAAATGTGCCAAGACTCTTTCCTTGACATAGTTGTAATCAGTTCGCCGATGCTCCGGGATGCCCTCTACCACCTTCAATGGCTCCAAGGCCAAATGCTTATGAAAGAGGATCGCCCACTCTTCAACTGGCACCTTGAAGTGGTTCATCAACACTTCGAAGTTGGTAACCCATGCAGAGATGGAATCCCCTTGTGCAAAGTTCCTGATGATACCTTGATATCTTCGAATGGGGTCCAATGCTTTGGCTGCCAACTTAGTTTTTTCAACTTCAGTTTCTTTCTCCAGTTCTAGCATCTTTACTTTAATACTCCCCTCCACATCTTTGTCTTTCAATGTTAATTGTACTGCCAGTTTCTCTTTTTCGAAAGCTAGTGCTGCCTCTTGTGCTGCTAATTTCTGTAGCTCAAGTTCTTTGGCGTCTTTAGCTGCCGCTTCTTGTGCTGCTAATTTCTTTTCTTCGAGTTCTGCTTGTGCTGCTAATTTCTGCCGTTCAAATTCTCTGACTGCTGCTCTATCTTCCCGTTCTTGCTTCTGATGTTCAGTCACTTTATTCTCCGCCCACGTCATAAGCTCTTTTCCTGTGAAACCACACTTCTCACCTAGAGCTATGAAGTCTGCCAAGGTAGACATGATTATCTGTTATCTATTAGTCCGATTATATATATCACTATCAGTACACGCAGTAAGTGTTGTCGCTGATCTTGTTTTGATAACCTGTAACAGAAAAAGATTAACTAACCACCATCATCCCTGTGGAAGCACAATCTAATTCATCAGGCTGATTGCACAATACCATACAAAGGTGTCTAATAGCTCTCTGTAATTGAGCAGTACACATAGAAAATTAATTGGAATTAACTTCCCTGTATATATCCAGTGATGTTTCCAGTGGCTTGATCCTGATGCTCGGTTCACTTCCGCTTGCTTCCGGGCTTGATCCAAATCAGCGTGGCCGTCCCCGTTTCACTCACATGTCGACAAGGATAAACTTGGTCGTCAGGTGCAGCTCCACATCAATGGTGTAGATACCTCATAGTGTACTACTAACTGTCATGGAACACATTTCTGGAACAGATACTAGTTTTGACATAATTAGTCTATGCCAGCATTCTAATGCATGCAGCCCCCTGAATACGGCTTCACACTGTAATTCTTGTGGCAAGATGCCATAATGTTTCTGTATTTCTATTTTCCGGGATTTCCTAATATTAAAGTGTTGTCGCTCATGCACAACGCCAAGTTAATCAGAAATTATAACGTTGAGTATCGACGTATGTTCTGTTGTTTGTATTGCTGCTACTCATCTTCTTAGCTTTAGCAGAATTGGCGCTGACTGCTCCATTGTACTTTGCACCATGAATGCTAACTTCACTGATGATACCTCACTTTGAAACCATCACCTGAATCAAGTTGACCCATATTATTACTTATGCTCTTCAATGTTTAATACAACCGATTACTTTCCTGAGCTGTTGAACCTCGCTTACTGCGGGTTACTTTCTTGTACATAAGCTCAAGCGTCCTATGTTCCACACCTAGCCATGGTTTTCTGTTATCTATAATCCATGCGCTTGTGCTATTATCTTGTTGGTGTACATAGCCTTAACTGTTTATGGTTAATTGAAAAATCTGTAGCTGACAATACATACATACTTGTTCACTACCATACTAACCATTGCCTCAATTTTGCCGAGTTCTTTCGAAGGACGAATGCCCCCACGTTGCCAACGAGCCCTTTCTGACGTAACTAGGGGTATTGAGATGCGGCTACGATGACACTCTTTATGAATTACACACTGATACACCGTGAACACAACTCGTCACCACCGAGTGATAGAATGGCATCATGTATTGTTTCTATGCGACACAATCACTGGGATATTCAAAAGTACATGTACACCCACGACATTTGTTTACACACTGATTGTAGTACGTCCTGCTATCCAGGCTATCTAATCAACTACAATGGTCTACACATACACTCTTCTACCCTACTTACAGTCCTATTACATGTGGTCGCATGGCGCCTACATTCACAGGCCGGCAACCTCTGCCCACGGCCCACGACTCGACTCCGTGCTGTAACATGTCCACCCGCCTGGTCGCGGCAACACTATTCTCATCAATCGGGACACGCTTGAAATATCTAGCGTACACTCATTTACTTGCCGTCGACGATTCTCGGCGTTTCATCGCCACAAGGGATATTCAGTTCTCAGCCGACACACTTCTCTGCTTTCGTGATCTGTCTGTCATGGCTTCCCAACTCCGACTGACTCCCTTTGTCCGTTCGCCCTGCTCGACCCTCCTAATCACGTGGCCTCCTCCTCGCAATTCTATTGGCCACTATCTTTAGCCCGTTACCGGTGTCTTTTCCCTTATCACTCTCCGTAATTATTTATCACTATTAATGTTTCAACAATCTATGTTGCTGTTAACCAGGTCTTAAGTAATCTGACTCATGGCATTTCTTCTATTTCTTCTCTGAGTTCCCACACTCGCCTCAACACCTTGCCGAGACTCAGCCATCGAACATTGGTGTGGTTCAAGACATCAGAATGTTCAGTTTCCAAATCGTCAAGAAATGACTTGAACTGTCTGTGATTAAGTCCTCTTGATCTGATGAGGATGATGACACTGACAACTGGGTCAATAACATGCTTGATATTCAAAACAGTTTACACAGACATTCTTGATGAATCACACAGTGAAGTGGTAATAATGTGTGGTCTGGATATTCTGCTTTAATCTTATCACTTATCAACTTTACCAGACCTACATTTTTTCCAGTCAAAGCACGAGCTCCGTCAGTTGTAACACTTGCCATCTTGTTCCAAACCAACCCAGTTCTTTCAACACAGTTAGCAACAGCATTGAATATATCATGACCTGTGG
The DNA here is from genome assembly GCA_014155875.1 of Cepaea nemoralis. Classification (NCBI taxonomy): domain Eukaryota; kingdom Metazoa; phylum Mollusca; class Gastropoda; order Stylommatophora; family Helicidae; genus Cepaea; species Cepaea nemoralis. The sequence continues at coordinate 154,104 of JACEFZ010008689.1, forward strand.
TTGTGTCTTTGAGTGACTCAACACTCAGTAACTCTTCAGTGAGTTTGAAAGAAGTGTTTATTCCACGTATAAATGTCAATAATTGGGCAGTATCATGTACATCGGTACTCTTATCCAATGCAAGAGAGTACCACAAAAATTGTTTACTTGCATCTTGAAGTTTATGCATCAAATTTTCACTGATCTTGTCAACACGTCTGACCACAGTTCTCCTTGATAAAGTAATGTTGTTAAATCTGGTTTTTTGTTCTGGACACATAATGTTTGCTGCATCTAGCAAACATTCCTTGATGAACTCGCCATCAGAAAATTGCTTGTTCTGTTTTACAATTCTGTGTGACAGCACAAGACTAGCTTCAGTTTCAGCATCTTGAATTGAAGACTGTTTAGTGAAAACAGTTTGCTGTTTCTCCAAATTTTTCACCAACTCAAGGCATTTCCTTTCCTTCTCTTCGGTCGTTAAATTGTATCCGAAATCGGAATGTTTTGTTTGATAATGTCTTTTTATATTGTACTCCTTGAAGACAGCCACTGTCTCGCGACACAACAAGCAAACTGATTTGCTACCAACTTTTATAACACAGTACTTAGTTGTCCATCATTTAAAATACGGCACTCATCTTCAATCTTACGTTTGTTATTGACACTCATCATAACGGTACATGAAATTTGGTAAAATTCAACAAAATAACTTAAAAACGAATTAAACATTTTTATTTCTAAATGCCCTCGCGGGCCGCATGAAATCACTTGGCGGGCCGCATGCGGCCCGCGGGCCGTAGTTTGCCCACCCTTGATCTAATCTGATATGTATATATCTCTCCAAGGAATCTTCAGAACTTTTGGCATCAAGATTGAAAGACAAAAAATTACTGACTTCTGAAACAAAGGTTATATTTTATCGCAGCAGAGAGCAAGGTTTTATTCCATTCTTTTGTAAAGAAAACAACCTGGTGTTTTGTACTAATGTAGGAGGTTTTGTAAACGAAATGGTGTAAGTTATACACCAAGTGAGTGGCGACATTTCATTAAATGTTCTAAAAGACGTTTGAAAGGTGTTCTCTTACACAATGGTAACAAATATAGCTCAATTCCAATTGCTCATTCTACTACAATGAAGGAGTAATATACTAACATGAGTACAGTTCTGGAAAAAAATGAAGTATTTAGAACATAACTGGATAGTTTGTGTAGATCTTAAAATGATGAACTTCTTACCTGGCCAGTAAAGGGGATTCACCAAATATCTATGTTTTATATGTTTGTGGGATAACAGGACAAACGATACTCACTGGACACAGAAACTGTGGCCGTTGAGGAATGAATTTAGAGTTGGAGAAGAAATTATTGTCAACAAGCCTCTCATTGATCGAAAAACAGGTCTACTGCCAACATTACATATAATGCTTGGCTTGATAAAGCAATGTGTTAGTGTACTGAACAAAGATGGTATCTGTTATAATTACTTATGCAGAAAGTTTTCGGAATTGAGCATAGACAAACTTAAAGCTGGAATTTTTGATGGAGCGCACACTAGAAAGTTAATAAACGATCCACATTTTATTGATTCGATGAACATAACAGAGTCCATAGCCTTATCATCATTTGTTTTAGTTGTGCAAAACTTTATGGGTAACTGACAATTATTCTGAATTAGTTGAGAACACACTGTCGAGATTGTGTAAGCCTGGGTGCAACATGAGCATAAATTAGCATTACCCCCATAGCCATTTACATTTTTTTTCCCGAGAATCTTGACGACTTTAGTGAGGAACAAGGTGGAAGATTTCACAAAAATATAAAAACAATGGAAGAGTGATACCAGGGACATTGAGATGCCCACATGATGCCAGATTGGCTGTCCGAGCATATCACATTCCAGGAAGTCCTCGAAAAGAAGCTTTTTATGTTGACAACAGATAACAAAAATGCTTGTGATACAGTTTTAATACATTTTGTTTTAAATTTTATCTGAAGGCAATAAATGCACAGTAATTACATATAATATGAATGCAGATTACAGTTAAAATGCCACTGATGGCACCTAACTCCAGGCTTGTACATAACAATTGCCCTACTAAAAAGGTAATTCTTAGCTAACTCAAAAACTAGAGCTTATAGAAAAAAAAAATCTGGTTGCATTTTTAGAATCAGCAACACAAAATTACCCAAGAACAGCTATAAAATTTAAGGCACCACAATGTGTGTAGACAACTGTTATTTAAATCATTGATTCCGTGTTAAAATGTCATTAATTTCCATTGCTCTGAGGAAATTGTTGCTTTAAACAAGTTATGTGTTAATGGCGTTTCTGTTTAACTCTCCGTGCATTTCTCCCCCACAACCTGCAGCAAATCTTCACAAGGACATAGATGGCCAGGAGGATGAGGACTATAACGAGGAGGAGAAATGCAATGACGTCTACCACAAGGAGTTGATACCACGGCATCTGTTGACCTGGTGACCTCATGTAGTCTCCGCCATATTTCATCACGTGATCCAGCCAGTATGCCGCTTGTTGCTTTGGAACTTTATAGAGTTCTCGGTAAAGGCGGGAAGCTTTCTTCATGTTGTCTGTGTATTTGCCCCCGTAGATGATTTCTTTCATCATGGCGGCCAGCTCGTCTGCGCTAGCATCACGCATGTCAGCGTAGAGTCCAAGTTGCTTAACCCTGACTCTCTCAGAGTTGTAGGCCTGATCTCCATATATGGGCAGGCAGAGTATGGGCACTCCGTGGTAGAGCGCCTCGTATTGTCCGTTCTTTCCACAATGGGACACGAACAGTTTGGCTTTCTCGTGTCCCAGAAGGTCATTTTGTGGTATCCACAAGGAGGTCTTGATCTGTTTAGGGTCAGGTGAGGTCAGGTTTACTTTCCACACTACCCTCAGGTCAAGTTGTTGGAAAGCAGAAACGATCTTGGATGAGATGTCAGGAGGAATGTTAACTACGGACCCGCCGAACGACATGACGATGATTCCAGTTGTAGCTTCATCCACAAACTTCTGGAACTCTCCTGTCAGTGGTTTTGCTGGAGACGCAGACGACCCTCCAATCAGTTTGGTGTTTGGCAGCATTGTCCGTGGGTAGTCCAGTATGTGGTCAACTTCCGCAATGAAAACTTCAGCGTTGGCCGCTATTTCATTGATGGATTTGTAGGGTTTGCCTGGAGAAAACTTGGACACCAGACTGCTGTCATGGAACAGGTCGAAGTTGATGGATACCAGGTAAAAGATGGTGCACTCCAGCTTCTGGAAGAAGGTCATCCTGTCGCTAAGTGTTTCAAAAGCAAAAGGTGTTGTTGCAGGACTGAAAGGAACCCTGGCAAGAATAGCATCATGAAGGGTTCCGATGAAGGCGAAGGGGATGTCCAGCATGTAGGGAAGCACGACCATGTTCATGTTGAACGGTATCGACTCGAGGACAATCAGATCCGGCTTCAGGTCCCTCACTTTGTCTAGGAAAGATCTGTCAGCAAGAACAACGTTTGCCACTTTCAACCACTCCACGGAGACATCGTACACTACTTGTAATGGATGGGTGAACTCTCTATTCCAGAATTTATCAAGAATCCTAGATTGTTCATATACATGCCTCTCGATGTCGCCCAGTTGTTGTCCGTATGATAGAATGTTGACAGTCTTATCCTTGACTAGGTTCTTCTTGAGGAGAGACTCTGGCACACAGAGCCAGACATCGTGGCCCAGGCTGGCTAGGGCGCCGGCTACGTTGGTGTGGTAGACGATGTAGCTGGTGAGAGGGGGAGGGTAGAATACGACCGTCTTGGCCTGGATGTTTGTTGTTGTTGATATAAACACCAGTATGGCCGCCAGCAGACTTCCTGCATCCATTTCTAGCACCTGGGAATGTCAGTCATGGAAAGAATTCAATAGATTGCAGATGTTCAAAACGGTTACTGTGATACTTGGACAATTAAGCCATAACATACCACACACAAAAAGCGGAAAGGGGGGGGGGGGGGGGATGTCAACAAGTTTTGCTCTTAAGTGTGACCTAGTGTCGTGGATCAATTAACGTAACTTTAGCTCACATCCTTATCACCGTCGAAAGAGCAGATTGCCGGGCGCGAGAAGCACGCTTTCGACAGTATACAGGAGAAAGAAGATCTCTCTTGGACTTGTCACTTGCATGAGGACCGTGGGCTAGGTTGGACCCGGTCAGACTCGAGTGTAAGCAATGGCGGCATTCACAGCTCCACTAGACATCTTTTAGTTGTAATTAGTATTGTTATTAGGCATTTTACTGTGATTGAGTGTTGTGATATATAGCTGTGATAATGTTAGATGTTGTAAATGCGTCAGTGTATTAGATGACAGAAAACTGCACGGCGTCAATGCTTATATTTAATATGCCACGTTGTGATTGGGAATGATAGATGGAAGAGTGTAATAGCTAGAACTAGAACATTCCAACCAGTCACTCGATTACAATATGAGTTAGTTCACCGAGACTCATCAAGCAACTTTGTACCCTGAAAATGTCAATTTTACTGAGACATGATAACTCAGTGCACCAATGCCTAATCTGTTTAGCAACAAACAATTTTGGAACCACAAAAGTTGGCCAGGCTGACTGACAGCATCTCATTGTACATCAGGGTGGACTCAGAGTCAATTCAACCCATGTCATTTCTTGCTGGATCGTCAACGCATACGTTTGAAAATGTGGTGTGAACTTTGGTCGTTATCTACACATTCACCCATCAAGCGATGCACTTCTCACAACTCTTCTTGGCTAGTGATGCCCTGGTTGTTGAACTCTCGACCTGGGCCATGAAGCACGTTTCCAGTTCAGTGAGTTAAGTCCTGCACAAGAGACAAAACAAGAGGCAAGAGAAGACATGACAAAAACAAGATAAGGAAACACACAAGGCAAGACATGGCAAAGAAAAGACAAGACATGGCAAAGACAAGACAAGAAATAATCATAACTGACAAACCTACATCGAGGCCGCCTAGTTCAGGGCCATACAATTCGCCTCATTCGTGTCTTACTCTAAGCCTGTGTTGCTTTCCCAATATATTTAATCGTCTACAACGTTGTGTTGTCTTGACAAGCAATCTTCCTGGGCGGTGAGTCCCGGCTGTGTAGATCTGTTTGTCCTGGGTGTCGCCCAGTACATTGTTGATTCTCTTCTCTACCACTTATAAACAGTGTTCATATTATGCTATTCATGTGATTTGTTCATTGTCCACCTTCCACGCCCGTGTGTTGTCGCATATTTACATTATATAAGTGTGATTGAATGCAGTTGTTTTAGTGCCATGTTGTGTTTCTTGTTGTTGTTATTTGTGTTTTGTTTGCTGCCACAGCGTCCGGTGTTGTGTGAATGTTTTTGTGAGCAATCCTTTTATACTTTTTCTGATTATTCTTGGTGGATGATTATGATCATTGTACTAGGACATAAGCGGGCGTGTTGGTGTAGTTGGCAGAGGTCTACGCTGGTCATGTTATGAGGACAAGGGTTCAAGGCCTGTGCTCTACGTTCGCTAAGTGCCAACTACTCCTCCCTGCATTCAGTCCTACAACAGGACGGCCGCGTCACCTCACAGCCCCACAGCTGCTTCCTGTTTCCGGAATCGGTCTTGCAGTCGGACATGTCTGTGGGTGCTCTTCGCTGTTTGCCTTCACTCGCTTTGAATTCAACAGTGGTCTATACCCGTGCTACTACTTCTTGTGCAATGGAATGATTATTGCGTGTGGAGTAGAACTTTCCCTATTAAGTGTCCCTCGCCATCTGGCGAACCCACTCGAACTACAGAAGTACTTGTAATTTACGTCCCCTAGTCAAGGATTAGAAGTCAGCATTTTAGTCTAACTGACCTTTGTGGGGGTTGAACCTCGACATCAGTGCACTGGAAGTTTAAGAGCGAGGGAGCTTATCATTTCGACCATTCTGACCTGGGTGGGTGCTCTGGGATTAGTGATAAGTACATCGGGTACAGACTGTCTCGCCACTGTTGGAGCTCAATAAGTACATCGGGTACAGACAGTGTCTCACTGTTGGAGCTCAATGATAAGTACATTGGGTACAGACTGTCTCGCCACTGTTGGAGCTCAATGATAAGTACATTGGGTACAGACTGTCTCGCCACTGTTGGAGCTCAATGATAAGTACATTTGGTACAGACAGTGTCTCACTGTTGGAGCTCAATGATAAGTACATCGGGTACAGACTGTCTCGCCAATGTTGGAGCACAATGATAAGTACATCGGGTACAGACTGTCTCTCCACTGTTGGAGCTCAATGATAAGTACATCGGGTACAGACTGTCTCTCCACTGTTGGAGCTCAATGATAAGTACATCGGGTACAGACTGTCTCTCCACTGTTGGAGCTCAATGATAAGTACATCGGGTACAGACTGTCTCTCCACTGTTGGAGCTCAATGATAAGTACATCGGGTACAGACTGTCTCTCCACTGTTGGAGCTCAATGATAAGTACATCGGGTACAGACTGTCTCTCCACTGTTGGAGCTCAATGATAAGTACATCGGGTACAGACTGTCTCGCCACTGTTGGAGCTCAATTATAAGTACGTCGGGTACTCTGTGTCTCGCCGTTGTTGAATGTTGTTAAGCAGCCTGCTTCGCGTTCCGAAGGTCGTCGGTTCGTTTCTGAAATCTTCGATTCACGGGTGCATTTTTTTGGGGAGACTCCTGGAGCCACGCAATCCGTACTCTGTAGAAACGTCCTCGACAGGCCATTCTGCAGAAAGAACCCGATCCGCATGGGATAAAACCTGACGCAACAAAATCGATCTTCTGATCCGTAAACTCCACTTCAGCTTATCTCTGGTAAAGGCTTTGTGCCGAAACGCCGAAACTATAGTCCTGACAAAATAAAGTGAAAGTATTACATAACTCTTATGTCTACTTACATGAACAATGTCGGCGGCAGGTTGTGTCGTGTTGTGGCGCTTATCGGCACTCCGTCTGACATATGATGATAGCAGTCACATCTAGAAAAGCGTCTAAAGTTCTCTCCCTCCCCCCTTCCCCCACCACCCAATTACCTGAGAAGTACGAGCACACTATGAAACAGCATATCTCCAGTACAACATACTTACATTCCCGACTTCTGGCCTACATCTATATCTCGTGAGAAATTGTTTTCGCCTTGGCGTGACTTTGTGCGACGCCAATGTTCTTGCGTGCAGACAATCTTACACAACCTGGGGTGGGCGAACATGCTTCGCAACACTCCCGATCTTCCCCAGAAGATGTGAATACATGTGCCGATATATTGTTATGCCCTGGTGAAAGACTGCCAAACATTTTCTCTCCTTCATCATTATCATTATCATAAAAAATACCTCCTCTGTATGATGACACACCATGTCCCAAGTAGAAACCCCACATGGGTGTGTAATATGAACGGATCACCATATTTTGTAGGTCTGGTTGCATGGAACGAACGAACGGACTTTATTTTCAAAGGGTAACAAATTGGGCACGCAGGCCCGTATTACATTCGGCCCTTCCAATCACTCATCTTTCGTTCATCAATATTGCATGGAAGAATGGGTAGCCTCAGTGCAGTATTTACGTATAAGCTAGACAAGCTATAACTTAGGGCCCCCCAAGAAAGTGGGGGAGGGGGGACCCAAAAAATATTGTCCGAGTGAGCAATTGTCATATATGTATACTTAAATACATCATCATCATCATCATCATCAAGTGCCGTGCCGGCTGGCGTAGGCGTTCATGGCTCTCCATAGATCTCGGTCTTTGGTTTTCTGGATCAACTCTGCTGCTGATATTCCTCCATGCCACCGTCTCAATCCATCCAGCATCATTTCTCTTGGTCTGCCTCTGCCTCTCTTCCCCTCGATCTTTCCAGTTGTTACGATGTTCTCCAATGCCTCTCTTCTCATCACGTGACAGAAGAAAGATGTTTGTCTCTGTCTTATTGTTGTATATAATGTTCTAGTTTCATTAGCCTGTTTCAGGCAGTCGTCGTTAGTTACTCTGGCAGTCCAAGGAATTCGTAACATTCGTCTCAGGAACCACATCTCTGTTGCTTCTAATTTCTTCTTTATTTGTTCATTTACATTCCACGATTCACTGCCATACAGCAAAACTGGTTCTACATAGCATTTCAGCACTCTCTTTCTTACATTCAGTGATAGCGACTTATTGCATAAGATACTCTTCATTTTCTGAAATGCGGCTTTTGCCTGCCCTATTCTGCTCCTAATCTCTGTTGTACATCTTCCATCTGATGTTATAAATGCCCCTAGGTATCTAAAATTATCCACTTGATTAAGGATTTTCCCTTCTATTTCTATGTCACATTTTGGTGTCACCATTTTCTTTGATATTCTTCTTCTTCTTCTTCGTTCATCCGGAGTTTTTTTTTCGGATGTGACTGCGTTGTGCCTGTTTGCAGCAGAGCTGCGTTCTTGCGCTGTTAGGCCGACACATCCGACTTCTGCGGGCATTTGTTGACCGGGTTAACCTTCCCGGGGGTTTCTTAGGACGTTTGACTCTCAGTGTTGTGGTGTTATCCCCCATCCCAGCTGGTCCATATAGAACAGCCAAAGATCCTGGTCAGCCCTCAAGGGAAGGCAGGGGCAGACCATGGGCATTCCCCGCCATCCAAGGAGGCTTCCATACTTGAAGAGCCGACACATAGCGCTCTGGTACTGGGCTCACCCAAGGAATCGTCACGTCCTGCACATGGCTGCTTAGCCTCACTTCCGTATATTGGGCCTTCCGTTCACCATAGGCTGTTCTTCCGGAAACCAGAAGTATGCAGTCTGCAGATGAAATCCACACAGTGAGCTTTCGATTCGGACTTTCCATGTAATGGATTTGCTAGCCAAGCAATATTCCATTTCGTGCCACTAGGACACTTTTCCACCTTTTATGAAGCCCACACAGCGAGCTTTCGATTTGGACTTTCCACATAATGGATTTGCTATCCAAGCAATATTCCATTTCATGCCTCTGGGTCTTCATGCACCTTTAAATGTCAACCTGTATATAGTTAAAGTAATTTGCGGTCAACTTTAGCTTGTTGATATCTCCATAGAGCTTGTCCTCAAATGAAGCAGGTGTGGGTCAAAATATCTTTCTCTGTTCTGCATACGTTGAGCAATCCTGCAGCAAATGTTTTGCTGTCATTTTTCCAGTTCTACAATTACATTCATCGGTATCTCCTATCTTTAGTTTATTGAACAAGTGGTATTTCAGCCTGTTATGTCCTGTGCGGAGTCTTCTTCTTCTTCTTCTTCGTTCATCCAGAGTTTTTTTCGGATGTGATTGCGTTGTGCCTGTTTACAGCAGAGCTGCGTTCTTGCGCCGTTAGGCCGACACATCCGACTTCTGCGGGCATTTGTTGACCGGGTTAACCTTCCCGGGGGTTTCTTAGGACGTTTGACTCTCAGTGTTGTGGTGTTATCCCCCATCCCAGCTGGTCCATATAGAACAGCCAAAGATCCTGGTCAGCCCTCAAGGGAAGGCAGGGGCAGACCATGGGCATTCCCCGCCATCCAAGGAGGCTTCCATACTTGCAGAGCCGATACAAAGCGCTCTGGTACTGGGCTCACCCAAGGAATCGTCACGTCCTGCACATGGCTGCTTAGCCTCACTTCCGTATATTGGGCCTTCCGTTCACCATAGGCTGTTCTTCCAGAAACCAGAAGTATGCAGTCTGCAGATGACATCCACACAGTGAGCTTTCGATTCGGACTTTCCATGTAATGGATTTGCTATCCAAGCAATATTCCATTTCGTGCCACTAGGACACTTTTCCACCTTTTATGAAGTCCACACAGTGGGCTTTTGATTAGGACTTTCCACGTAATGGATTTGCTATCCAAGCAATATTCCATTTCATGCCACTAGGACACTTTTCCACCTTTTATGAAGCCCACACAATGGGCTTTTGGTTCGGACTTTCCACGTAATGGATTTGCTATCCAAGCAATATTCCATTTCATGCCTCTGGGTCTTCATGCACCTTTAAATGTCAACCTGTATGCAGTTAAAGTAAGCTGCGGTCAACTTTAGCTTGTTGATATCTCCATAGAGCTTGTCCTCAAATGAAGCAGGTGTGGGCCAAAATATCTTTCTCTGTTCTTCATACGTTGGGCAATCCTGCAGCAAATGTTTTGCTGTCATTTTTCCAGTTCTACAATTACATTCATCTGTATCTCCTATCTTTAGTTGATTGAACAAGTGGTATTTCAGCCTGTTATGTCCTGTGCGGAGTCTGAAAATTGCTACTTGTTCTCTTCGGTCGAGTTTGTAATATGCATCATCCTTCTGATGGCCTGGATGCTCTGATTCCCATTTGGTGCCAGTCTGTCAGCCTCTTCGTTTCCAGGTATACTGCAATGTGATGGGATCCACTGTATTACAACTTTTTTGGATTTCTGGCATAGACCATGGAGTGCTGCTCTTAGGTCAGTTAGTTCTGTGCTGTTATTGCTCTTCAGTATTGAGACAACTGGCTTTGCATCTGTGAAGATAGCTATTTGCTTCTCTTTATTTTCCTCCATCAAGAGCATTTCTGCTGCAGTTTTCAAAGCCTCTACCTCCGCTTTGAAGTTACTTGAAAATTTTCCAGTTGCCATTGAATGTGTTTTTTTCACTCCATTTTTTTAATTTAGGAGAATTCCTCCTCCTCCATTCTCTATTGAATTTTTGGCTGATCCATCTGTATATGCTGGGTCCAATTCCTGCTTGGGTAATGTTCTTTTATGTAGTTTAGGGTTATTTCTCTTCTTTCGGTTTCATGCTGAGTGTTCTTTTTCTCAATACCAGGAATGTTTTCTATCATCTCAGGCAGTTGCTGCTGTCTCCAAGCTGGGAACTTGTGTGCATTGTGTATGGGCTTGACTGTTGATATGTTAAGTATAGGATCTGCCCTAATCTTTCGTTTTGCAGTTTCTACAAAGTTGCTACGCTTCAGTCTTCCCTTTCCAAAACCATTAAATCTGTTGTACATAGGGTGGTCTGTCAATCTTCTAAATTATTCTGCTTGTTGCTGGGCTCTGCTATCTCTTCTATCCTGCATTGGTTGTAAACAAGTGATCTTTTTCTAGTTCATTAATAGGCGTTGTCTTCAGGCTTCCAGTTATGATTCGCATTCCTTGGTTTTGGACTCTACTTATTTTGTTAAAGTTTGACTTAGCTGCTGTTGCCCAAGCTGCAATGCCATATTCCAGTACTGGCCTCACCCGTCCAGTATATAACTTCTTGAGAACTTTCTCATCTGCTCCCCACGTTGTACCAGCAAGCTTTTTCATGATTGCCATTCTCTGCCTTGCTCTTGTTCGATTTTTCTCAACCTGTGTCTTCCATGTCAGGCGACGATCAAAGGTGACTCCTAGATAGTTTGGATTTTCTTCATGGCGCAATATTTTTCCATTCAATACCAGCTTAGGTTGCTGAGGTTTATTTGAGAGGGAGAACACTGTGCATGTTGTTTTCTCCTCACTTATCTTCACTAGCCATGATTTTGATGTGACAGCTAGAAAAGAAGAGGAAGAAGAGAGAGGAGGGAGGGAGAAGAGAGAGAAGAGAAAGAAAAGAATGATGAGGGAAATGGTATAAATAGTGTGAAGCCTAAAAGTTCGTTCCTCAGTCGAACTCTGCCTACTACACACTACCTTTGATAGTAAAGAAATATGAGAGAGAAGGAGAAGGAGAAAAAGAGGATGAGAGTAAGGGATACGACAGATGTAGGTTCGTGTCTCCGCGTGAAAACAATAGTTAATTACTATTGCACCATCAATGTCTCGTGGTGTATGTCATCAGGTTATAGAAGAGATGTACAACCCACCTCACAAAGTCTCTAAACTACTATAATCTACACAATCTCAGACTGACAAGTCGAAATAAAAGGCAACTCAAACATATTTATTTTCTTCTGAACGGTAACAGAGTGACAATCTACAGCATAATCACATAAAGTAACCAGTACATGCATTGAAGACACATCTATGTATAATCGACTCCAAAAAACAACACAATACTGCATGACGCCACAAGGGGAGGTAGATAATGTAATAAACTATACAACCAGATGTTAGAGAAATACTACCTACAATCACCTCCTAACCGCATGAAGAAAAGGACTAAAGCTAGGAATTACACCGGCCTTTGTTTCATAACTATCTCTCCATGGGCTTATTAGTGGTACATGTGTTCAGCCCGAATACCCATTGATCCACAGATTGATCTATCAACCCATATACCCAGGGATTTAATTCGCTCCCATCCAACTTGTTCAGCGGGTAACTGTTTATTCAGCTATGCCTGGTTTATCCAGGCGACTCCAGTTTACCCAGACAATGTATTCTTCTTCTGCCGTCCCGTTGTTCTTCTGGGTTTCATATTTGAAATACGATTGTTCTCTTCAACTTCTCGTTTGTCGTGAATCCCACTTGACCTTTCCAACCATGTTTGCCATTAATCTCCTGTGTGATTCCGATTGATCTTAGTCTCATGTGTGGTTCCGATCGCAGTCTGGCTAGTGGTTGTCCTATCTGACGTTAGCCATCATCTGCAACTACTGAGTGCTCTTCTTTAGCCAACAGTCCTTCTCAAATGGCTTGCACGCCATTTCGTGATCCTCGGAATTTCACTCCATCAGATTTATCTATCTGGAATAAATGGTTCACAGATCCTTGACCATCCTACTTTACTTCAGCAGTCCAGACGAAACCGTGATATGTGCATCTTTTCCGTCTTTAATGCTGCCTCTCCATCTTCCTGGACACTAAACAGCCTGATATATAGACATAACCATTGCTGGAGTTCCAAACTCACACTTCCTCCTGGGCTGGGCGACCGCCCAGCCCTCGGATCTGCTGCTACCGCACCCTTGCTCGTTCCACACTGTCTCAACTGACCGGATCCTAAAGTATATATTACTTCTCGAGTTGGCGCCTTTCTTGAATCACGTGGCGTCGCTGTCCCTTGTCCTCCAATCAGTACCTCGCGTACCCTGCTTAATTTGCATACTACCATCATATCATTAACTCAAATCTACATTGTCTCTGAAGTTCATGGTCCTGAGTTCATCCTTTTCCCGCCACCATAAATTTGGAGAGTGGCGTTCTCTTCTGACAGCTAAGGTCACTTCCAATGCCGCCTGTACTCATAAATTATGCTGCCTCTAAAGTTCACCATTGTCCCTCTGACAGCTTGAACCCAAAGGTACAATACATTTGGCACTCCACTATTCGGTCATGCACTCACGCTCAACCTATGACTATTTTAAAAACAATCCTGGCCCTTGACCTTTTGGTTTCAAAAATATTCCATTTTATATTCTCCCGGTAAGTTTGAGCGATTTTTGCGAAAAGCGTTTTCAATACTGTCTCATTGACCAGTCCTCTAGCGCTAATAAGGCTTGCTGTATTCTTCTGTTAGCTGTACTAATATATTCTTCAGATGTCCATATGGCTAGGTCATCTGCAAAGGAGGATGTGTGTACTCTGGCTGGAAAATTTTCTGTGATGTCATTTATATATGCTAGGAATAATGTTGGTGAAAGAACTCCTCCTTGGGGGACACCTTGCTCCAGCAGCATCATTTTGCTTGTTTGTCCTTGTACTTTTGTCCTGGCAGTTCTGTTCTCAAGGTAGTGGCTGATCCATTTATACATTTTCCCACAAACATGCATGTTTTGCAGTTTTACTTTCAGTCCTTCCTTCCATACTTTATCAAATGCTTTTTCTAAATCTATCCAGACTGCTAGTGTGTGCTTTTTCTCTTGGAAGGCATCCTCTATTTCCTGAGCTATATAGGTTATTTGATCTTCAGTGGATCTGTACTTTCTGAATCCTGCTTGGTGTGGTGTTAAGAGTTTGTTTTCTTCCAGATGCCACGTTAGCCTGCCATTGATAATGCTGTTCCATTAATTTTCCTACACAGCTAAGTAGACTGATAGGTCGATAGCCATTTGGTTCTTCCAGGTCTTTTCCTTTCTTTGGGACTGGTATTAGTATAGCTTCCTTCCATGCCTGTGGGACTATTCCTCTCTTCCAGCTGTTATTTAGGACTGCTAGTAGTTTCTTCTTTGCCTTGGTGCCTAGTCCTATTAGCATTTCATTTGTGATTCCATCCTTTCCTGGTGATTTCTTACTTTTTTAGGGTATTCATTGCCTGTTCCATTTCTTCCATTGTTAGATTTGCCATCATATATTCTGCTGCTGTCTCTGTATTTCTATGATGTATCTGTTTGTCTTTGATTGCTTTCTTCTGTTCAGTTGTAATATCAATGTGGTTTGCATTTGCATAGTGTTCCATTAGTGCATTTGCAGCCTTTTTTCCTGTAAGCAAGGCATTTCCTTGCTTAATTGTTATTTGTTTGTTTCTAGGTCCTTCATTGTTCATGGTTTTCACTAGTTTCCATAGTTTGTTTCCATCCCTGTCAAAATTCAGGTTTTCTGTTTTTTCCCTCCAACGATCTCTTGTTGTTTGATTTACTGTTCTTTTATATTTTGCTGAGATGGCTTTGAGAGAGGTATTCGCTTCAATTGTTTGTTCTCTCTCTGCTGTCTTCCTGGCATCTTCAACTTTGTCCTCCAAACTTTGTAGTTCTTCAGTCCAGTATGGTTTGTAATTTTTCCTCGCTCCTCTAGGAATGGACTCAGTGGCTGCCTGTATTATCGCTCTGTTTAGACTTTCCACCATTTGCTTTATGTTGCCATATCGTGTATTTATGTTTTCACAATATTTGTCTGTTAGTATGGCAAATCTGTCCCAATCTGCTCGTTTGTAATTCCAGCGGGGCAAGGGCTTTTGCTCCTGTGGAACATACTCCATATTCATTACAAGCTTGATTGGTCTGTGGTCACTACCTGCTAATTGGTCCAGCACATGGCGATCGATTTTGTGGAGGATGTCTCCTGTGCAGAAAGCTAAGTCTGGAGTAGAAGTGGTAAGCCATCTTCTGGAGTAGAAGCTCGGTGTGTCATCCGCTTTGTTGAGTAGATGGAGATTTGAGTCTATTTCCCAGTCCTCCAATTCATCTCCTCTTTTGTCAGTATCTGGGTATCCCCATCTTTCTGAACGGCTATTAAAGTCTCCGACAATAATGCAGTTTGTGTCGGTTATTTTCATGTTTGAGAGTGTAAGGTCCTTATCTGCTGGGCTATACAGATTGTAGATTCTTATTTTCACATCCTTTATCATTATATCAACACCTATAATTTCTGTTTGGTTGTCAGAGATCACAGATACTTCGCTGCAAGGTATTGTATTTCGTGTAAGTATTAGAACTCCTCCTTTGTGTCCTTCGCGGTCGAAACGTGTGGCCTGATATCCTCTGACTGAGAATTTGTGATTGGCGTTGAGGTGTGTCTCTTGAATGCATGCCACATCTATTCTATCTTTATGAAGACGCTGTGTTAGGGAGTCTTTCTTCTTGTAAACTCCTTCGGCATTCCACTGTAGTATGTTGAGTGTCCGGGGTATTTGGTCAATAGCTCTTAACCTACTCCTCTGTGCCTTGACTCCACAGCACAGGGGAAGGTGACCACCAGTAGTCATGGGTGGACCCCCTCGAGGCAGGGGGCCCGGCACTATCGCCGCCTGATGGGACTTCACGGGATTAGCACCATAACGATTAATTTTGATTTGTGACATCATGAATTAAGTTACGTTGCACTGCTTTGTCAAGCCTGTGGCTCAGTACATCCGATTTCGACAAGCATTTATTTGGGATGCTTTCCCTAGCCTTTGACTGTCCCCAGTCTACCTACAAGGCAGCAGGTTTTACGTTGCACTGCTTTGTCAAGCCTGTGGCTCAGTACATCCGATTTCGACAAGCATGTATTCGGGGTGCTTTCCCTAGCCTTTGACTGTCCCCAGTCTACCTACAAGGCAGCAGGTTTTACGTTGCACTGCTTTGTCAAGCTGTGGCTCAGTACATCCGATTTTGACAAGCATGTATTCGGGTGCTTTCCCTAGCCTTTGACTGTCCCCAGTCTACCTACAAGGCAGCAGGTTTGTGTGTCTCTTCGTCTGGTCCCTCTCCCTTGACCTGTCCGACATGGGTGGCCCTACCAGTAGCTGTGCTACCGTCGGCATAGCTCTTGGGGTCATTGGGACGCACAAGCCCCTCTACCTCGTCACGGTGGACACACAGCAGAGGGGTTTTTCTTTGATATTACCATTGTTACTGTTTTCTTGATATTCAAGGAGAGTCCTTTCCTTGCACTCTCTGTTACTACAACATCTAATAATTGTTGTAGGTCTGTTGAATTGTCCGCCACCAATACTGTGTCATCTGCATAGCGTATATTATTTATATTATAACCTCCAACTAGTATTCCTGGCATCTCTTTGATTTCTGTCATTGTTACTTCGCTATACAGGGAGAAAAGATCTGGTGACAAGACACACCCTTGTCGTACTCCTAGCTTTATCTGTTCGTAACTACCCTCTTTATTTCCCATTTTAATTGCTGCTACTTGGTTCCAGTAAACATTCTTTATTATTCTTAAATCTTTTCCATCAATGTTGATATCTTCCAACATTTTAATTAGTTCATCATGTTTTACTTTATCAAATGCCTTAGTATAATCTATGAAGCACAAATATATGTCTCTCTGTTTCTCTATTGACCTTTCTATTAGTGTCCGTAATGTATAAATTGCATTGTTTGTGCCCTTTCCTTCCACAAATCCATACTGTTCTTCACTAATTTCCATTTTTCTTTTCTTTTTGGTTCTTCTCATTATGATTCTGAGTAGGAGCTTAGTGATATGGTTTATAAGGTTAATTGTACGAAAATCTTCACAATCAATTGCTCCTGGTCTTTTGGTATAGCTATAAATACAGATCTCAGCATATCACTGGGTAAATATCCACTGCTGTAAATATCATTCAACATTTTGGTTAATATATCTACTCCAAATTCTCCCAATACTTCTAATTCTTCTATTGTGATTTCATCTGGCCCAGCTGTTTTTCCTTTCTTCATACGTTTCATAGCGTCAGCGACTTCTTCTTTCAGAATAGGTGGACCTTCTAAGTTACTATCTTCTGTTAATTCTTCCCTTTCTCCATCATATAATTCTTATATACTCATTCCACCTCTTCATTATAGCACCTTCCTCTAATAATATCTTTCCTGTTTTTGATCTCAAACACCCTGTATTTATTCTTATTTTTCTTCCTGTAAGCTCACTGATTTGTCTGTGCATATTTTTTGTATCTTTAATGGAATTTAATTCAATTCTTTTGCATTGCTCGTTTAACCAGCTTTCTTTAGCCTTCCCACATTTATCTTTTATTTCTTTATTTATCTTAGCGTATTCTTGTTTGTCATTTTTACTCTGTTTTCTTTTGTCCATCAGTTTTAAGATTTCTTCATTCATCCATTTTTTCTTAGCCATTTTGCCTCTCTCCGGTAATACTTCTTTGCTAGTTTGATGAATGGAGTCCCTTAAC
Organism: Cepaea nemoralis; assembly: GCA_014155875.1. Taxonomy (NCBI): domain Eukaryota; kingdom Metazoa; phylum Mollusca; class Gastropoda; order Stylommatophora; family Helicidae; genus Cepaea; species Cepaea nemoralis. Next base: position 171,542 of record JACEFZ010008689.1, read on the forward strand.
ATTTCCCATTGTTCATATATACTCTGTATTTTAGCTATTGCATTGTACCTATTTTTCACAGTCACTCTGTATTGTTCTTGCATTTCTTTATCTATTTTCAGAACCTCTTTATTAAGTCTCATGTTCTTAACCATTTTTTCTCCTCTCTTTAATCTTACTTTTATTTGTCCACATAGTGGTACATGATCACTATTACAGTCAGCACCAGGCATTGTCTTTACATTAATTAAAGCATTTCTAAATCTTTTATTACTTAGTATGTAGTCAATTTGGTTGCGTATTTTCTTATCAGGGCTTTTCCATGTGTACATTCGTCTTTTATGGTGTTTAAACCATGTGTTTCCAATTATCATATCATTGATATTTGCCCATTCTATTAGCTTTTCCCCTCTTTCATTTCTTGTACCTAAACCATAATTCCCCACTACATCCTCCATTTTTCCCTTTCCTACTTTTGCATTAAAATCACCAAGTATTATTTTTATTTCTTGTGATCCAATTTGAGCCATCACCATTTCTATTTCGTCATAAAAGTGTTGTATTTCTTCATCACTACTGCTTGTTGTTGGTGCATATACTTGTATAATATTTATATCTATTGGTTTGCCTTTGATTTTTACCATAATAACTCTATCTGAAACACACCAGTATCCATTAATTGACTTGGTTGTTTTTTTATCTAATATTATTCCTACACCTTTCTCATGTGTATCCCCTCCAGAATAAATTATTGTGTGATTGTCAGCTATAATTTTGCCCGATCCCTTCCATCTCATCTCACTAATGCCTAGTATATTCATATTCATGCTATCCATTTCTCTTAGAACATTGGTCGACTTTCCTAGCTCATTTAATGTCCTAACATTCCATGTTCCTACTCTAAATTTATTTATTTTAGTTATGATTTTGCCATCAGTAGCTGGATGACGGTCTGGTGTCACATGTGGCTCATGACTGTCCCTAAAATCCCCTACTTAAATACACTGCAGTATTATTAGTGATTTCGTTGCTAACGGAGGAGTGAGTGCAGTATACGAAAATAACCCTGTCGTGTTTCCTATTGGATAAATACGAAACTGTTTTTATGAAAATCGCGAATGACAACTTTAACGAGGGGTCAAAAGGTTATTCTTCAGTCCTGCATGCTTGAAAGCTATTGCAAGTGAATTGTTTGAAGAATATTTTCCACTGTTTGACAAAGGTAAGGAAGTTTATAGTTTGGCTTGTTTATTGTCAAAGGTAAGCTAATTTAACCTGCATTTTTGAACTGCGCACTGCGCATCCAATTTTACATATAAATGTTGAGTTTCAACAATATTCGTTATGCAGAAGACATAGAATAAAAAAATTTTGTGAGCACGGTCGTGGTGTGTACTCTTATTAAATTCATAATGTCGGAATCGCGGCATATTGGATTGGTGTCTGCTTTTTTTAATAAACAAGAAGATTTACAATCATCAAGTTAAACAAAATATCAATATACGTTTAAATTCTATTACATATTTATTTTGTTGCTTTATATTTATTGTATTTATTGTTCATCTTGCTACATGAATTAACATTTATGAAAGTCAAGTCAGTTTTCAAACGTGTCCATCGTCCATTGCTGAAATTTAATTGACTGGTTCACAGTTTTATTTGTATTGATAAATGTCTTATCAAGAGAATTATACTTTATTGTGCATTTATGAATGCTGTGTCCATTTTTGCACACAACTATAGAGGTTCTAGCAAGATTCGTTATGCAGAGGTGTGGAAAAAAAATATTTTGTGAGACCACCTGGTTACATCTTTACAATCGGGAAAATTCACAATGGCGGCATTCCAGCATATAATATCACACTAGTGTCTGTTTTTATTGAAACACTGGAGATGTAGAATCATAATATATAAAATATCAAATAATTTCTACAGATAATTTGTTTTGTTGATTTAATAAATTTTATTCATGTGACGTGGCGGAACCATTGTTGATTTGTCTGCCCACAGTTTGCAAGATGTTAACCAGAAGGTATAAAAATGGAGCTCAAAAGAGGAAAAAGAAGCAGAGAGCTGAAGAAGAGCTTAGCAAGATAACAAAATTAGATAGTTTCTTAACAAAGATAGATAAGGGGCCTGATGAACCAAAAGCCTCTACCACAGTGAGTCAGTCACAGGATATTCACCCTATTCCTGATACAGAGCCTGCTACATCTAGTTGTATAGAATCTACTTCAACGAATGAAGCAACAAATATTAAGATTAATAAACCAGAAAGTAGTACAAGCACAGAAGATTCAGCATCAAAAAACAAAAAGAATGATGTTGGGGTATGAGGTGATTTAAGTAAAGATGAGATTTTATACTGGGTAGAAAAAGGTCCTTCAGAATGTCAGCACTCAAATGGTTCATTTGAAAAATCAAAGAAGCTTTTTGCAAACCAAGACAGATATTGCCCGAAAAGCTTGTTCTATCCCAAACGGGATAATGGTGAAAAATATTACAGAGAATGGTTAGTATATTCGCCAGCAACTGGTCGTGTATACAGTTTCGTGTGCAAACTCTTTTCAAATTCTTCTACCCCATTATCATCCTATGGATTTTGTGATTGGCGCAACACCTATTTCTGTTCAAAGTCATGAAAACTCTGTAGACCATAGAACATCTTCGGTAACATATCTTACAAGAAAACGTGGCTCAACAATTGACTGCAAGCTAGCAGAACAGATAAATATTAAACGGCAGTACTGGAAAAATGTTCTTGAACGAGTTGTGGCAGCCATAATTACTATGGCAGAGCGTGGTTTACCTTTCAGAGGAGATAAGGAAACATTTGGTTCTCCTCACAATGGCAATTTACTTGGATTACTCGAACTTATAGCAAAATTTGATCCTTTTCTAGCAAGTCATATACAAAAATTTAGGAATAAAGGATCAGGTGTCACATCTTATCTTTCTAAAACAATATGTGATGAATTTATCCAAATTATGGCACATAAAGTAAGAGACTCAATCTTGGATGATTTAAGAACTGCAGGGTACTTCAGTTTATCTGTAGATTCCACTCCAGACCGGTCCCATATTGATCAGCTCACTGTTATTGTGAGGTATGTTTCACCAGATGATGGGCTCCCTATTGAACGTTTTCTAACTTTCCTAGAGATGGGTAGCCACACAGGGGAAAGTATGGCTAAGATGGTGCAAAACTACCTTACAAAATAGTGCAAAATAGATTTTAGTAAGTGTCGAGGCCAGTCATATGATAATGCTGCCAATATGTCTGGCAAATACAAGGGTATGCAAGAAATAATATTGAAGATTAACAAGTATGCTATGTATATTCCATGTGCTGGTCATTCCCTGAATCTTGTTGGTAGAGCAGCAGTAGACTGTTGTTTAGAGGCAGTAAACTTTTTGGGAATTGTTCAAGAAATATATAATTTCTTTTCATCATCTACACATAGATGGGCAGTACTGTTGTCATTCTTCAAAGATGATTCAAAAGTTCCAAAGTCAAGTCAAAGACTAGATGGGAAGCACATTCAATGGCCACAAGTGCAATACTTGATAGTTATGATGGAATAATTTCTGCATTGCATCAGCTGCATATTGATACTACAGAGAAAGGCGAAACAAGAAATCAAGCCATAAACATTTTGAATAAAATAGAGGAGTTTGAATTTATGGTATTGTTATGTTTGTGGAGTTACTTGCTAGATGAATTTCACAAGACTAGTCAATCACTGCAAGACCCCCAAATTAGTCTAGATGTATGTAGGAAATTGTATGCTTCACTTTCGGATTTTGTTAAAGGTTCCAGGGATCTTTTCGATCATTTTGAAAAAGAAGCAAAGAAAAATTTGCCTGATGTTGATTACAAGAAAAGAAGATATAGAAGAAGGCATATCAATGATGATGAATATGATGCTTTAGAGAACCTTGAGCCAAGAGACAAGTTCAGAATCAAAACATTTATACCTGTGATGGATGCATTAGAGTCAAGTCTGGCACAGAGGGCCTCAGTATACAATGATGCTGCAAAAAAGTTTTCATTCTTAACAAAACTAGAAGCTACAGAAGAAGATATTCATGAAGGAGTTAGTGCTTTATGCCAAACATATCCTGAAGATGTGGACATGAATCTTGTAGGAGAAGTCAAGCATTTTCATCAATATGTTAGACATAGTCAAGCCCATAGTTCAGCGGAACAAGATAGTCTGACACATCAATATCTGTATAGGGTAATATTTAACGATCGTGTCCAAGCAGCATTCCCTAATGTAGAAGCAATTTTGAGATTGTTTCTTAGTATGATGGTTGCAAATTGCTCTGGAGAAAGATCTTTTTCTCAGCTGAAGAGGATAAAAAATGAATTTAGAACAACAATGACTCAAGATAAATTATGTTCCCTCAGTCGCATGTGCATAGAAAGCGACAAACTACGCAGTTTATCATTTGATGATGTCATCAGTGACTTTGCTCTGGCAAAGGCAAGAAAGAAAATATTTTAGTTTAATATAATTCCTTTACAAACCTTTGAGAACAAATTTCTATATGAGCGGCTGGTCCTCTCTATATCAGCGGCTGGTCCTCTCTATATCAGCGGCTGGTCCTATCTATATCAGCGGCTGGTCCTCTCCATATCAGCGGCTGGTCCTCTTCATATCAGCGGCTGGTCCTCTCTATATTAGCGGCTTGTCCTCTCTATATTAGCGGCTGGTACTCTCCATTTCAGCGGCTGGTCCTCTCTATATCAGCGACTGGTACTCTCTATATCAGCGGCTGGTCCTCTCTATATCAGCGGCTGGTCATCTCTATATTAGCGGCTGGTCCTCTCTATGTCAGCGGCTGGTCCTCTCTATATTAGCGGCTGGTCCTCTCTATATCAGTGGCTGGTCCTCTCTATATCAGCTGCTGCCCTCTCTATATGAGCGGCCGGTCCTCTCCATATGAGCGGCTGGTCCTCTCTATATTAGCGGCTGGTCCTCTCCATATCAGCGGCTGGTCCTCTCCATATCAGAGGCTGGTCCTCTCTATATGAGCGGCTGATCCTCTCTATATTAGCGGCTGGTCCTCTCCATATCAGCGGCTGGTCCTCTCTATATCAGCGACTGGTACTCTCTATATCAGCGGCTGGTCTTCTCTATATCAGCGGCTGGTCCTCTCTATATTAGCGGCTAGTCCTCTCTATATTAGCGGCTGGTCCTCTCCATATCAGCTGCTGGTCCTCTCTATATTAGCGGCTGGTCCTGTCTATATCACCGACTGGTACTCTCTATATTAGCGGCTGGTCCTCTCTATATTAGCGGCTGGTCCTCTCCATATCAGCGGCTGGTCCTCTCTATATTAGCGGCTGGTCCTCTCTATATCAGCGACTGGTACTCTCTATATTAGCGGCTGGTCCTCTCTATATTAGCGGCTGGTCCTCTCAATATCAGCGGCTGGTCCTCTCTATATCAGCGACTGGTACTCTCTATATCACCGGCTGGTCCTGTCTATATCAGCGGCTGGTCCTCTCTATATGAGCGGCTGGTCCTCTCTATATCAGCGGCTGGTCCTCTCTATATTAGCGGCTGGTCCTCTCTATATCAGCGGCTGGTCCTCTCTATATTAGCGGCTGGTCCTCTCTATATCAGTGGCTGTTCCTCTCTATATCAGCGGCTGCCCTTTCTATATGAGCGGCTGGTCCTCTCTATATTAGCGGCTGGTCCTCTCCATATCAGCTGCTGGTCCTCTCTATATTAGCGGCTGGTCCTGTCTATATCACCGACTGGTACTCTCTATATTAGCGGCTGGTCCTCTCTATATTAGCGGCGGGTCCTCTCCATATCAGCGGCTGGTCCTCTCTATATTAGCGTCTGGTCCTCTCTATATCAGCGACTGGTACTCTCTATATTAGCGGCTGGTCCTCTCTATATTAGCGGCTGGTCCTCTCAATATCAGCGGCTGGTCCTCTCTATATCAGCGACTGGTACTCTCTATATCACCGGCTGGTCCTGTCTATATCAGCGGCTGGTCCTCTCTATATGAGCGGCTGGTCCTCTCTATATCAGCGGCTGGTCCTCTCTATATTAGCGGCTGGTCCTCTCTATATCAGCGGCTGGTCCTCTCTATATTAGCGGCTGGTCCTCTCTATATCAGTGGCTGTTCCTCTCTATATCAGCGGCTGCCCTTTCTATATGAGCGGCTGGTCCTCTCTATATTAGCGGCTGGTCCTCTCTATATCAGCGGCTGGTACCCTCCATATTAGCGGCTGGTCCTCTCCATATCAGCGGCTGGTACCCTCTATATCAGCGGCTGGTCCTCTCTATATTAGCGACTGGTCCTCTCTATATCAGCGGCCGCCCTCTCTATATGAGAGGCTGGTCCTCTCTATATCACCGGCTGGTCCTCTCTATATTAGCGGCTGGTCTTCTCTATATCAGCGGCTGGTCCTCTCTATATCAGCGGCTGCCCTCTCTATATGAGCGGCTGGTCCTCTCTATATGAGCGGCTGGTCCTCTCTATATCAGCGGCTGGTCCTCTCTATATTAGCGGCTGGTCCTCTCTATATTAGCGGCTGGTCCTATCTATATCAGCGGCTGGTCCTCTCTATATCAGTGGCTGCCCTCTCTATATGAGCGGCTGGTCCTCTCTATATTAGCAGCCGGTCCTCTCCATATCAGCGGCTGTTCCTCTCCATATCAGCGGCTGGTCCTCTCTATATGAGCGGCTGGTCCTCTCTATATCAGCGGCTGGTCCTCTCTATATCAGCGGCTGGTCCTCTCTATATTAGCGGCTGGTCCTCTCTATATCAGCGGCTGGTCCTCTCTATATCAGTGGCTGCCCTCTCTATATGAGCGGCTGGTCCTCTCTATATGAGCGGCTGGTCCTCTCTATATTAGCGGCTGGTCCTCTCTATATCAGCGACTGGTACTCTCTATATCAGCGGCTGGTCCTCTCTATATCAGCGGCTGGTCCTCTCTATATTAGCGGCTGGTCCTCTCTATATCAGCGGCTGGTCCTCTCTATATCAGCGGCTGCCCTCTCTATATCAGCGGCTGGTCCTCTCTATATCAGCGGCTGGTCCTCTCTATATTAGCGACTGGTCCTCTCTATATCAGCGACTGGTACTCTCTATAATAGCGGCTGGTCCTCTCTATATGAGCGGCTGGTCCTCTCTATATTAGCGGCTGGTCCTCTCCATATCAGCGGCTGGTCCTCTCTATATTAGCGGCTGGTCCTCTCCATATGAGCGGCTGGTCCTCTCCATATGAGCGGCTGGTTTTCTCTATAGTAGCGGCTGTTCCTCTCTTTATCAGCGGCTGTTCCTCTCTATATCAGCGACTGGTACTCTCTATATCAGCGGCTGGTACTCTCCATATCAGCGGCTGGTACTCTCCATATCAGCGGCTGGTCCTCTCCATATCAGCGGCTGGTACTCTCTATATCAGCGGCTGGTCCTCTCTATATCAGCGGCTGGTCCTCTCTATATTAGCGGCTGGTCCTCTCTATATCAGCGGCTGCCCTCTCTATATCTGCGGCTGGTCCTCTCCATATCAGCGGCTGGTCCTCTCCATATCAGCGGCTGGTCCTCTCTACATGAGCGGCTGGTCCTCTCTATATGAGCGGCTGGTCCTTTCTATATTAGCGGCTGGTCCTCTCCATATCAGCGGCTGGTCCTCTCCATATCAGCGGCTGGTCCTCTCTATATCAGCGACTGGTACTCTCTATATCAGCGGCTGGTCTTCTCTATATCAGCGGCTGGTCCACTCTATATTAGCGGCTGGTCCTCTCTATATTAGCGGCTGGTCCTCTCCATATCAGCTGCTGGTCCTCTCTATATTAGCGGCTGGTCCTGTCTATATCACCGACTGGTACTCTCTATATTAGCAGCTGGTCCTCTCTATATTAGCGGCTGGTCCTCTCCATATCAGCGGCTGGTCCTCTCTATATTAGCGGCTGGTCCTCTCTATATCAGCGACTGGTACTCTCTATATTAGCGGCTGGTCCTCTCTATATTAGCGGCTGGACCTCTCAATATCAGCGGCTGATCCTCTCTATATCAGCGACTGGTACTCTCTATATCACCGGCTGGTCCTGTCTATATCAGCGGCTGGTCCTCTCTATATGAGCGGCTGGTCCTCTCTATATCAGCGGCTGGTCCTCTCTATATTAGCGGCTGGTCCTCTCTATATCAGCGGCTGGTCCTCTCTATATTAGCGGCTGGTCCTCTCTATATCAGTGGTTGTTCCTCTCTATATCAGCGGCTGCCCTTTCTATATGAGCGGCTGGTCCTCTCTATATTAGCGGCTGGTCCTCTCCATATCAGCGGCTGGTCCTCTCCATATGAGCGGCTGGTCTTCTCTATAGTAGCGGCTGGTCCTCTCTATAATTCTATATCAGTGGCTGTTCCTCTCTATATCAGCGACTGGTACTCTCTATATCAGCGGCTGGTCCTCTCAATATTAGCGGCTGGTCCTCTCTATATCAGCGGCTGGTCCTCTCTATATCAGCTGCTGCCCTCTCTATATGGGCGGCTGGTCCTCTCCATATGAGCGGCTGGTCCTCTCTATATCAGCGGCTGGTCCTCTCCATATCAGAGGCTGGTCCTCTCTATATGAGCGGCTGATCCTCTCTATATTAGCGGCTGGTCCTCTCTATATTAGCGGCTGGTCCTCTCTATATCAGCGGCTGGTACTCTCTATATCAGCGGCTGGTACTCTCTATATCAGCAGCTGGTACTCTCTATATCAGCGGCTGGTACTCTCTATATCAGCGGCTGGTACTCTCCATATTAGCGGCTGGTCCTCTCCATATCAGCGGCTGGTACCCTCTATATCAGCGGCTGGTCCTCTCTATATTAGCGGCTGGTCCTCTCTATATTAGCGGCTTGTCCTCTCTATATCAGCGTCTGCCCTCTCTATATGAGAGGCTGGTCCTCTCTATATCACCGGCTGGTCCTCTCTATATTAGCGGCTGGTCTTCTCTATATTAGCGGCTGGTCCTCTCTATATCAGCGGCTGGTCCTCTCTATATGAGCGGCTGGTCCTCTCTATATGAGCGGCTGGTCCTCTCTATATCAGTGGCTGGTCCTCTCTATATTAGCGGCTGGTCCTCTCTATATCAGCGGCTGGTCCTCTCTATATCAGTGGCTGCCCTCTCTATATGAGCGGCTGGTCCTCTCTATATTAGCAGCCTTTCCTCTCCATATCAGCGGCTGTTCCTCTCCATATCAGCGGCTGGTCCTCTCTATATGAGCGGCTGGTCCTCTCTATATCAGCTGCTGGTCCTCTCTATATTAGCGGCTGGTCCTCTCTATATCAGCGGCTGGTCCTCTCTATATCAGTTGCTGCCCTCTCTATATGAGCGGCTGGTCCTCTCTATATGAGCGGCTGGTCCTCTCTATATTAGCGGCTGGTCCTCTGTATATTAGCGGCTGGTCCTCTCTATATCAGCTGCTGGTCCTCTCTATATTAGCGGCTGGTCCTCTCTATATTAGCGGCTGGTCCTCTCCATATCAGCGGCTGGTCCTCTCCATATCAGCGGTTGGTCCTCTCTATATCAGCGGCTGCCCTCTCTATATCAGCGGCTGGTCCTCTCTATATCAGCGGCTGGTCCTCTCTATATTAGCGGCTGGTCCTCTCCATATCAGCGGCTGGTACCCTCTATATCAGCGGCTGGTCCTCTCTATATTAGCGGCTGGTCCTCTCTATATTAGCGGCTGGTCCTCTATATATCAGCGTCTGCCCTCTCTATATGAGCGGCTGGTCCTCTCTATATCAGTGGCTGGTCCTCTCTATATTAGCGGCTGGTCTTCTCTATATTAGCGGCTGGTCCTCTCTATATCAGCGGCTGCCCTCTCTATATCAGCGGCTGGTCCTCTCTATATGAGCGGCTGGTCCTCTCTATATCAGTGGCTGGTCCTCTCTATATTAGCGGCTGGTCCTCTCTATATTAGCGGCTGGTCCTCTCTATATCAGCGGCTGGTCCTCTCTATATTAGCGGCTGGTCCTCTCTATATCAGCTGCTGGTCCTCTCTATATTAGCGGCTGGTCCTCTCTATATTAGCGGCTGGTCCTCTCCATATCAGCGGCTGGTCCTCTCCATATCAGCGGCTGGTCCTCTCTATATCAGCGGTTGCCCTCTCTATATCAGCGGCTGGTCCTCTCTATATCAGCGGCTGGTCCTCTCTATATTAGCGGCTGGTCCTCTCTATATCAGCTGCTGGTCCTCTCTATATTAGCGGCTGGTCCTCTCCATATCAGCGGCTGGTCCTCTCCATATCAGCGGCTGGTCCTCTCTATATCAGCGGCTGCCCTCTCTATATCAGCGGCTGGTCCTCTCTATATCAGCGGCTGGTCCTCTCTATATTAGCGGCTGGTCCTCTCCATATCAGCGGCTGGTCCTCTCTATATCAGCGGCTGCCCTCTCTATATCAGCGGCTGGTCCTCTCTATATCAGCGACTGGTACTCTCTATATTAGCTCTTCTCTATAGTAGCGGCTGGTCCTCTCTTTATCAGCGGCTGTTCCTCTCTATATATCCAATCACATCTCGATTACTGTTCCACAGTTTGGGATGGTTGCCTTAAATCTAATTTAAAACGACTATGTTCTCTACAAAACCGCGCTATTCGTCTGGTTTCTGGCATAAAGCACGTTGAAAGTAATATTTTGTACAGTCATCTAAGATTTTTACCACTACAATAGCGCTTCCTTTTCAACAAAGCCAAATTAGTGAATAAAATTATATCTCAAAATACCCCAGAGTATCTTCTGCCGCTGATTCAATCTAATGCAATGAACAGCAAGCGCCTAAATTTTTTACATGTCTCAAAGCCTAGATTGGACCTATACAAAACATGTTTCGCCTATTCTGGTGCTCACTTATGGAATGATCTGCCTCCAGATCTGAAAACTCCAATGAGTCCCTACACATTTAACCGAAAACTCTTTCAATACTTAATCCATACCGACTATATGCCACCATAATTCATTTACTGGTATAATTGTTCAGTATAATTGTTCATTATAATTGTTTAACTATAATTGTTCACTATATATGTGTGTGCGTGTGGGAGCGAGAGAGAGAGAGAGAGAGAGAGAGAGAGAGAGAGAGAGAGAGAGAAAGAAAGAGAAAGTGGGTGTCAGAGAGAGGGAGAGAGTATGTGCGCACGTGCGTGCGTGTGTGGAGAGAGTGATTGAGCGAGAAATGGTGGGGGAATGTGTCAGTGCATGCATTCGTACGTGTATGTGTGAGAGTGAGTGAGGGAGTGTGTGCGTGCGTGCATGCGTTCATGTGCATGTGTATGTGTGAGAGAGTGTGATTGAGTGTGTGTGTGTGTGTGTGTGTGTGTGAAGGATTGTGTGTTAGAGAGTGAGACAGTGGGAGAGTTGATGTGTTAGTGTGTGTGTGAGCGTGCGCATGCGTGTGAGTGTGTGTATATGAAAGAAAACAGACAGAGAGAGAGAGAGAGAGAGAGAGAGAGAGAGAGAGAGAGAGAGAGAGAGCTGAGCAGATGCATGTCATGTAACACGCATGTTATTTAACACGCGAATCCATATGTTTGTGTATTCTAATCTGTCATATTATCAGTTAAATACCATTTGATTTTATCATGCATAATATAAACTCATGTTCATTACTGTAGTTTGAGTGAGAGAGTCAGTAAGTGTGAATGAGAGACAGAACGAGTGAGCGTGAGAGTGAATGAGTGAGCGGGAGAGTGAATGAGTGAGCGGGAGAGTGAATGAGTGAGCAGGAGAGTGAATGAGTGAGCAGGAGAGTGAATGAGTGAGCGTGAGAGTGAATGAGCGGAAGAGTGAATGTGTGAGAGTGAATGTGTGTGTGTGTGTGTGTGTGTGTGTGTGTGAGAGAGAGAGAGAGAGAGAGAGAGAGAGAGAGAGAGAGAGAGAGAGAGAGAGAGAGCATCACTATTTTTACGTCACATACATTTTATGTACACATTTTTCTCCATGTTTAACATTTTTATGAGACTGCTCATGACAAGTGTCAGTGTATGTGTGTGAGTAAAGTGTGGGAGTTTGTTCATACTAGTTTCAATACTAACGTGAGACATTTTGTATGTGTCTAGATGTGAGGAAGTGTGAGTGTATGTGGAGGATGTGTGTGAGTGTGGGGATATGTGTGGGTGGGGGTTGTGTGGGTGTGGGTATGCGTTTGGATGGGTTGGGGTGTGTGGGTTTTGGTGGGTAGTGGTATTTGTGGGTGTTTGTGGGATGTGTGGATGGATGTGTGGGAGTGAAAGTAGGGGTGTTGGAATGGGTGTGGGGGATGTGTGTATGGGTGGAGGATATGTGTATGGGACGGATGCGGGGGATGTGTGTTTATGTGGGTGGAGATGTGTGGATGGTTTGAGGAAGTATGTGTGGGAGGCGGAGTTGTGTGGGTAGGGGATTGTGTTGGGTGGATTGGGGATGCAAGGGCGGGTGGGGAGAAGTGTAAGGGTGTGTGGGTTTGAGATATGCGTGCGGTGTGTTGGTGGGGGTTGTGTGAATGATGTGTGGGTGGAGGGTATGTTTGTGGTGGTATGGGTGGAGGATAGTGTGTGGTGTGGGGGATGTGTGTGATGGGTGCGGGGAATGTGCGTATGGGTGGGGTATACGTGTGGGTGAGTAGGGGATTGTGGTGGTTGGGGGAAGTATGTGGGGTGTGTGGGTGGGAGATGTGTGTGTGTGGATGGGGAATGTGTGGGTGGGGGTGTGTGAGTGGCTTAGGGATGTGTAGGTGGGTGAGGGAGTTGTATGTGTTGGGGTGGGATGTGTGAGTGGGTGGAGGGTGTGTGTGGGTAGTGGTACTGTGATCGAGAGATTGGTTGGGGGTGGGTGTGTGGGTGCGTAGTGGAGGATGTTTGCGTGAGTGAGTGTCTGTTGGTGGACGGGTAGGGAATGCGTGTGTGGGTGGAGAGAGGTGTGTGGTGTGTTGGTTGGGGATATTGTGTGGGTGAGGTATGTGTGTGTGGGTGGGGGATTTTTGTGGTGTGTGAGTGGGGGTATGTGGGGTGGATGGGTAAGGGTATCTGTGTGGGTGTGGGTGGGAATATTGTGTGGTATCTGGGTGGGGGATATGTGTGTGGTGTGTAAGTGGGGATGTGTTGGTGAGGGATGTGTGTGTGTGGTGCGTGGGTTGGGAATAGTGCGTGGTAGGGGGTGTTTGTGATGTGCGGGTGGGGGATTGTGTGGTGGGGGATTAGGTTATGGCATGTGCTGGTGGGTGGAAGTTGTATGTGTGGGTGGTGGGGTGTGTGTGAGTGGATTGGGGATGTATGGGTGGTTAGGGAGATGTGTGTGTGTGGGGGGACATGTTAGTTGGTGGGGATGTGTGTGTATGGTTTGGGGATGTGTGAGTGGATGTGCGATGTGTGGGTTGGTGGGGGATTGTGTGCATGGGTGGGGAATATGTTGTCGATAGAGATGTGGCTGGGGGATGGGTGGTTTGAGGTGTGGGTGGGGAGAGGATGTGTGGGTTAGGATGTGTATGTGGATGGGAGTGGGATGTGTGGGTTGGTGGGGGAATGTTTGTGGGTGGCGAGTGTGTTTTGGTTGGGGGATCAGGTGAGGGCAGTGTGTGCGGGTGGGGGATGTGCGGGAGGGGGATGGGTCGGTTGGTGGGGTATGTATGTGTCCCTTGGTGTGCGTGTGTGTGGGTAGGTGGGGGTGTGTATGTGTCCCTTGGTGCGCGTGTGTGTGGGTAGGTGGGGGTGTTGTGTGGGTGGGGTGATGTATGGATAGGTGGGAGTTGGGCCTCACAACATGGTAATTAGCCTTGTTTATGTTTACAACATTCATTTTACAATGTTTATTTTTCTTCCTATGTAAATGTATAATGCTCTTGATGAACGAAAGACGAGTGATTGGAAGGGCCGAATGTAAGACGGGCCTGCGCGCCCAATTTGTGACCCTAATAAAGTTGATTTGATTTGAGTTGATTTGATTTACATGAGCGGCTGGTCCTCTCTATATGAGCGGCTGGTCCTTTCTATATTAGCGGCTGGTCCTCTCCATATCAGCGGCTGGTCCTCTCTATATTAGCGGCTGGTCCTCTCTATATCAGTGACTGGTCCTCTCTATATTAGCGGCTGGTCCTCTCCATATCAGCGGCTGGTCCTCTCTATATTAGCGGCTGGTCCTCTCTATATCACCGACTGGTACTCTCTATATTAGCGGCTGGTCCTCTCTATATGAGCGGCTGGTCCTCTCTATATTAGCGGCTGGTCCTCTCTATATTAGCGGCTGGTCCTCTCCATATCAGCGGCTGGTCCTCTCTATATTAGCGGCTGGTCCTCTCTATATCAGCGACTGGTACTCTCTATATTAGCGGCTGGTCCTCTCTATATTAGCGGCTGGTCCTCTCCATATCAGCGGCTGGTCCTCTCTATATCAGCGACTGGTACTCTCTATATCACCGGCTGGTCCTGTCTATATCAGCGGCTGGTCCTCTCTATATGAGCGAGCGGCTGGTCCTCTCTATATCAGCGGCTGGTCCTCTCTATATTAGCGGCTGGTCCTCTCTATATCAGCGGCTGGTACTCTCTATATTAGCGGCTGGTCCTCTCTATATCAGTGGCTGTTCCTCTCTATATCAGCGGCTGCCCTTTCTATATGAGCGGCTGGTCCTCTCTATATTAGCGGCTGGTCCTCTCCATATCAGCGGCTGGTCCTCTCCATATGAGCGGCTGGTCTTCTCTATATTAGCGGCTGGTCCTCTCTATATCAGCGGCTGCCCTCTCTATATCAGCGGCTGGTACTCTCTATATTAGCGGCTGGTCCTCTGTATATTAGCGGCTGGTCCTCTCCATATCAGCGGATGGTCCTCTCTATATCAGCGGCTGGTCCTCTTTATATTAGCGGCTGGTCCTCTCTATATGAGCGACTGGTCCTCTCTATATGAGCGGCTGGTCCTCTCTATATCAGCGGCTGGTCCTCTCTATATCAGTGCTCAAGTTAGTTGCGTGGAACGCTACAATCAACCCAGCATTTACTGGTTTGTTTGTTATTTACTAGAGAATTGTAAGTTCGGTAGTTTGCCATGGCTTTCTGAACGGCAGATGCCTCATAATAGCGAAATCGATACAAAGCAATGGGCTTGCAAATGTCCGGAAGCCGATTCCAACCCAGGACTCAGCTTGTCGGATATGTTAGCACTGAAATCCTTAACCCCTAAATCACAGGCGCTGACTGTAGCAGAGAACGCTCTATCAACATGCGCAGGTTGGCGGGCTGGAAAACATCGTCAGTTTGGATTCAGCGTCCGGATATACCGAAAGACAGGGATTTAGAGGCCGGACGATTCCTGTTAGATACTCCCACTAGAGGGTTGAGTCGGCTGACGTGCCAGGCCCTGGCTTTCCTGCATAGCGGCGCAAGGGAACTGCGTTTGTTACACCGGGATTGGCCGAGACTGAAGGAGAAACTTGTACAGGGAAAGTCGGGGTCGGGTTGTACAGAGGATGTCGTTGAAGGTGTGCCGAGGGGACATAATTCCTGGTGAAGAATGGACAGACAATTTGTGGAAACCCGGCTATCATTTCGCGTTAATATCACACTTTATATGGACAGAGGGGGAGAGACTGAGAGAAGAGAGAGTGGAGCGTGAGAGAAAGGGGAGGGGGGGACAGAGAGTGGAGAGAGAGGGGGGAGAAGAGACAGAGAGGGAAAGGAGAGAGAGAGGATGAAGAGAAAGACAGATAAATGGAGAGGAGTGAGAGAGTAATATACGGGGAGGTGGGTAAGAGAGGAAGAGAAAGACAGAGGGAGAGAGAGAAGTGAGAGAAGGGGCGGTTGGAGAACAATACTACTTCACTATAATGTGCTGCTAAATGTACTACACATGTTGCATTAATGTGTGGCCTTGTCCAAACTCTTGCTCTTAAATATCCGTGCGTTTCCGTGGATTGGCTCCATGCCACGCAGTGACACACGCAGTCTCCGTCAGCTAGCCCGGTTCCATGGAAAGTTCTGGACACCATGGATGTGATGCTGCAACAAGCTGGCAGTCAGCTAGGGAGTACTGAGGGCAGACACTGAGAGATGATAGCGGCAGAAAGCAGCACACGGAGTTGCTCAAGAAGGAGGATCCTTTGTAACAATGACAACACCAGAAACAGTAAATAGGAAGTACCACAGCTACCGAGATGGCAAATAAAGGATAGAAGAAACCAAAAGCAGAAATAAACATGAAAAGATTGAGCACAACCCACTACTGGCAACGCTGATCGTATTCCGGTACAAACCTATGGCCTTGTCCACGTCAGATTTGAAGCACTAGACCCTCTCTCGTTTGAGCTCGTCAGTAGTGCATATCCCTAGTAGGCGGTAGTTACACACCCGCCGGTGATCCGGAATTCGATCCCGAGTCCAGTCATGGATATGCACTACTGACGAGCTCACACGAAAGCGAAACTCGAGTCTAGTGCTTCCAATCTGACGTAAACAAGGCCTTAGGGTCGTACCGGAACATGATCAAGGTTGCCAGTAGTTCTCAATCGTTACACCTCAAATCCAGAAAAAACCAAATAAATCAATGGTAGACTATACAAGAACAGAAACTCTTACCCAGACACTGGAGAGCCAGCTGTCACAAATAAACCAACATCCTACAGGTAGCAATTTTGGTCAATATTTAAATATTGGGTTTTTACTTATGAAATCATACCAGTTACATAGAGCCTGACGAGACGAATCCAACGGTATCTCAACGAAGACTGTACGTTGATTCTAAGCGGAGTTATGAATTATATGGTGACGTAATTTAATACCAGGAAGTCCAATGAAGAATTAACTGATAAGTCAGGATTTATCGCGGCCCTAAGATTGGAAACTTGAGAAATTCTGCCTTCTATAAACGTGGCTTGTTTATTTTTAAACGGACAACATTGTGCCATATATCATTGCGTCCGGGGCGGCGAGGCCTAACTTGACGTATTATTCATTTTTTTTATAGGATGTGCCCTGACCTAATTAACAATTTAAAATGGCCGCCAACTGTTTATTATTTGCCTTCTATAAACGTGGCTTGTTTATTTTTAAACGGACAACATTGTGCCATATATCATTGCGTCCGGGGCGGCGAGGCCTAACTTGACGTATTATTCATTTTTTTTATAGGATGTGCCCTGACCTAATTAACAATTTAAAATGGCCGCCAACTGTTTATTATTTCAAAACAATGTTTTCCCGTAGTGAATTTGAATAACGAAGACACAAACAATAGATTGCACGATTTATTGCCTGGCATATTTCGCTGCATCTCGTCAGGTACATACTGCAGAACTCACACAACTTACGTGAAATTAACTAGATAAATCCTTCAAGTTGAAATATACACAATTTCGCACAGTAATGTCGATTGTCTACCACGGTAATTTTAAGCTGACTAACATGTCTTTCTGTTTACACAATTCTGGCTTGCGTTGATAGATCATAATTGCTTCTGCAAATTTTAACAAGCGAGTATTCTGTGTTCTAAACAACACGCGAAATGCAGTCTCTCTGGACACAACATGGCGACTGGCAACAATGTGCTTGCCGATTGAAGACGCCGGGAGCTTCCGGTGTGTCGGCTCCTCGTGGCTATCATCTCCTGTGTGTTGTATCTTGTTGACCCATTGAGGTATGTGTTCTAACACCCGTTTGTTAAGCTGTCTCTCCGTTCGGCCAATGTAAACGGCCTGGCATCTACATGTGAATTGGTAAATACAATTGTTAGTGGCGTACAGAGGAACAGGCTCTTTGACTGTTGGTGTAGGAATGGGTACGGTTTTGCATCTAATGACTGGAGTTGCCGCACAGAATGTTTGACCTACTGCTGTAGTAAGCCGGTCTTGTAGACGTTGCATTACGTCATCCCCTCGAAAGGTTAGCTGGATGAATACCTTGAGTTTAGGGACTGTAGTTACGTCTGCTTTGGGTTTGGGCTGTTGGCAATGGCGCTTTATAAATCCTGTGGAGTACCCATTCAGGTTTAAGACATTCTTCAGAGTTTCAAATTCCTCTGTCAGTGTGTCCTGGGTGCATATCTTTCTAGCACGGTCAAACAAGGTCCGTACTAAGCCCCGTTTGTACTGGACAGGTGTGAAGCTCTGAAAATTTAGGTATTGGCCAGTCCATGTTTCTTTGCGATACACCGATCTTTGAATTGTGCCGTCTGCTCTACGTCTCATTAGAATATCTAGGAACGGTAACGCTTCGTTGTGTTCGTGTTCCATAGATAGAGAGATGTTTTTATGCGTCTTGTTTATTATTTGCCTTCTATAAACGTGGCTTGTTTATTTTTAAACGGACAACATTTTGCCATATATCATTGCGTCCGGGGCGGCGAGGCCTAACTTGACGTATTATTCATTTTTTTTATAGGATGTGCCCTGACCTAATTAACAATTTAAAATGGC
Organism: Cepaea nemoralis; assembly: GCA_014155875.1. NCBI lineage: Eukaryota > Metazoa > Mollusca > Gastropoda > Stylommatophora > Helicidae > Cepaea > Cepaea nemoralis. Next base: position 189,911 of record JACEFZ010008689.1, read on the forward strand.
CGCCAACTGTTTATTATTTGCCTTCTATTAACGTGGCTTGTTTATTTTTAAACGGACAACATTGTGCCATATATCATTGCGTCCGGGGCGGCGAGGCCTAACTTGACGTATTATTCATTTTTTTTATAGGATGTGCCCTGACCTAATTAACAATTTAAAATGGCCGCCAACTGTTTATTATTTGCCTTCTATTAACGTGGCTTGTTTATTTTTAAACGGACAACATTGTGCCATATATCATTGCGTCCGGGGCGGCGAGGCCTAACTTGACGTATTATTCATTTTTTTTATAGGATGTGCCCTGACCTAATTAACAATTTAAAATGGCCGCCAACTGTTTATTATTTGCCTTCTATTAACGTGGCTTGTTTATTTTTAAACGGACAACATTGTGCCATATATCATTGCGTCCGGGGCGGCGAGGCCTAACTTGACGTATTATTCATTTTTTTTATAGGATGTGCCCTGACCTAATTAACAATTTAAAATGGCCGCCAACTGTTTATTATTTGCCTTCTATAAACGTGGCTTGTTTATTTTTAAACGGACAACATTGTGCCATATATCATTGCGTCCGGGGCGGCGAGGCCTAACTTGACGTATTATTCATTTTTTTTATAGGATGTGCCCTGACCTAATTAACAATTTAAAATGGCCGCCAACTGTTTATTATTTGCCTTCTATAACGTGGCTTGTTTATTTTTAAACGGACAACATTGTGCCATATATCATTGCGTCCGGGGCGGCGAGGCCTAACTTGACGTATTATTCATTTTTTTTATAGGATGTGCCCTGACCTAATTAACAATTTAAAATGGCCGCCAACTGTTTATTATTTGCCTTCTATAACGTGGCTTGTTTATTTTTAAACGGACAACATTGTGCCATATATCATTGCGTCCGGGGTGGTGAGGCCTACCTTGACGAATGTTTTATTTTTTTTATAGGATGTGCCATGACCTAATTAACAATGTAGTCACTGGAGGGTCTTCTCCGTGATTATTTATTGTATTTTGTGTAGGCATTTGTTTTTCGTTATTCTTTTATGTAAGCTTCATTACTCTGTGTAATTTTATACTTTTTATATTTTCAGATTTCTGCAGTATGTACCTGACGAGATGCAGCGAAATATGCCAGGCAATAAATCATGCAATCTATTGTTTGTGTCTTCGTTATTCAAATATATAGAAACTCACCACAGGAAGGTGTGCATCTGAATTGTTTTATCAAATTGACGCAGGCTGTGGCAAAGGTGTGACAGGCAGAATCTTGAATGTCCCAGGAAATGGTTTAAGAAAGAGTGTCACAAGTGATGGCCATTCTTTGGTTAATTGCTGTTTATGTTTCACAACTAATTTTTTTTAATTTATGTAAATTATTAGTAAGAGTACTTTCCTGTATTAGCTTGCCTGGTTCGTTGACATGAACGAGACTCCTCACTTCTCTCAGGTGTATAACGCAGGTGTATAATATAATTTAGTATTAGGATCCAGAACACCAAAGACCGAGATTTGTGGAAAGCCATGAACGCCTACGCCAGCCGGCACTTTATGATGATTATTATTAATATTTGCCTATACAGAGAATATTTTAAAATGGGGTTTCTACTTATGATTTGGTAACAGGAAAGTAAAGGTAATATTCCTCTTTCGATAGAATGTCGAAAGGAATGAGAGGATCAACTTCATTGCACCAGGTTTGCTCAGTCTCTTTCCCCACAGCGGCCTGGTGAAAGCATCGTACAAAGCACAAGAGTCTCAGAGTTTCTGACAAAGATGCAATTGACTTATAAGACTTTTTGTTATCATGTGCTGTGACCTAATTGCTAGTTAAATATAGCTGCACATTTATTATATTAATTAAATGTCATGTGAAATGTTCGTCGTTAGTGAAAGAACAATTCATGAAAATGTATCATATTGTCTTAATGTAATAACTGCAAGGTGTGGAATGCGCCTGACCCTGCAGCCAGCAGGGTTAGGATCGGCTAGCCTCTCCCAGGAGGGGTGAAGAGCGAAAATTAGTAGCCTGCCGATGACCCGCAGACTACACAAGTCAACCCCTACCTCCACGTGGTGCAGACCGGGCAACCATGACCGTGAGGTCATGGGCTAACGGGGCTATGGCTCGCCATAGGGGATGGACTCCCTGTGGTCAGATTTGTGTCCTAAACCTGTGACTGGCCTAGCAAGCCGGCAGGGGATCTTCATACTGCTCGTAGAAAAACTAAGAAGTATAAACGGACTGACTAAAGTGGGGGTTAAAGCAGCACTAGATTTTATTAGAAAGCAGCAAGTCAAATGGTTTGGCCATGCAAGTAGGTTACCAGTCAACAGCATGCCACAACAAGCAATGATGTACAGACCAGATGGAAACAGAGGAAGAGGCCGACCACGTAAACGTTGGACGGAGGGAATAGCAGAATCCATGGGAATATCGATATATGAAGCCCATAATCAGGCACTCTCACGAAGTTTATACTTCACCTCGACACCGCAAGGTACAAGAGGAACATGATAAGATGAGATGAGTACTAACTGCATTGCGACAGCTTTCTTTTGTTGACTAAATATTATAAACATTAATGTAAGTAACTAAGTTTGTGACTGCTGCACAAATTAAGCAGCAGTTAATTAATTATTAAGATATTAAATAATAAAAAAATTAAAATATTAAATATTAAAATAATTAACTGTTCACTAAAAATTGATTTCTACCTTCTGCTCTACAATTACAGCACACTGTTCTGTATCTAATAATTAATTAATAGTCAGCAATTAAAAATTAAATACTAACTTATTTAAAACATATAACTTATTTTACAGTACTGTATTTAAAATTAAATAATTAAGTGCTGCAAGAAAAAAAGTACTCCTTACTTAACACCTTACAAGTTTACAGACGGGTCTGAAAACTGGCTTTGAAAATTATTTTCAGACATGTAAAATGCTGAAATATTAATTATTATGCAAGTACACAGATACATTACTGCTACACATGACATTTGTATTCTGTTTAATGTTAGTACTTAAATTTTTTTTTTTTTTCGCTTTTCCATCCTGTTTCAGGATATTGCGGTCAACACCAGCATCTTTCAGCTGTATGTTGATTCCTAGGCTAGATTACGCTCATCAGCACGCCACGACTTTCTGAGCGACCGGCTCCATACTCTCATAAGTCACTTTTGCGATTCGAACCACTGCTAATTCTTGTCGCGTCACGTGACGAGAGTATTCGGGGTTAGCGGAGAAAGCTGCTAACCCCTCAGCCATGGAGCCGGCCGTACTTAAATTACCAGTTCTAATTGTAAATAAATACAGGTCCGCTATAGTTTATTGTATCGGCGCCGCAATCGGAGTATGACGGCCGGCCGTGGCCATGTCACTAAATAATTTGTCCTGAACGTCTGCAAACACCTGGAATGCTGAAACTCTTCATATTTATGTAAAATTGAACGGGGAATTCAAATATGGAAGAAAATATGCTGGGAATGTTCAATTACATGAGTTATAAAACAAATTACCTTACTAATCGTGAAAAGAACCAAATATAATCAAAATAAATCGTTTTTTTTTATATAATAACTTGGCGGTTAGCTAACAGAACCACTTCTAAATATATGAGAATAACTTCCCCTTTGATCGTACCACACTACTTTCATTTTTTTTTGTTCTTTTAGCAGTCCATGTCAAACCGGAAGTGATCGTTCGAGGACGCAGGAAAAAGTTCGCAAAATTACACAAAAAAAAGTGAAGAGCTAAAAAAAAGGGCGATAATTCTGAAATTGCTACTACAGGATCAACAGATACTCATCAGGCAGACATACTATCATCCTACAGGATCAACAGATACTCATCAGGCAGACATACTATCATCCTACAGGATCAACAGATACTCATCAGGCAGACATACTATCTAAATATAGAGCACAACCCACTACTGGCAACGCTGATCGTATTCTGGTATGAACCTAAGGCCTATCCACGTCAATATGGAAGCACTAGACTCGAGTTTCGCTCTCGTTTGAGCTCGTCAGTAGTGCATATCCCTGACCGGATCCGGAAACACGCCCCGGATCACTGGCGTGTGAAGCGGGTGTGTAACCACGCGGCACACGCCAAATTATCATAGCAGAATATCACGTTACCCATCGTAGGTCATGCTCAACAGACATTTGCTAGACATAATATCATCAGTGGACAGCATACTTCTGTTTGTTTGTCATGTCCGCTCACTTTGAAGTTATGCGTAATCTAAGTCTACTAAGTACTACACTATCACACTGGTCTGATGTGAGCGTGTGGATTCAATCAATCAGGTGCCGTCTCCACAATGAAGGTTGGCTCCAACACTGTCTTTCACTCGCTGTTCGTCTATCTCTTGATATTATCTTCAAACTTGTGTCGTTGTCTACCTCGTGCCCTCCAGTACGGTTTTAATAAGAGTATTATGTCTTAATGTGGCCCAAATATTTTACTTGCCTCTTGTCATTCATCAGCTCTTTTTTCATTCTGTTTTTCTACCACCTCTGTGTCTGATTGCTTTTGTTTCCATGAAAATACGACATATTCGTCTGTATATCCACATCTCCAGGGCTTCTATTTGACTTTCTAGTTGCTTGTACAATGTCCAGGCTTCCATGCTTCTATAGTGTTGAATATACACAGCATTTGATAATTCTCATTTTTTTGTGTTGTTAATCTCTCTAGAAGTTAATACTAATTTCATGCTGTTGAAAGTTGAAAGCATTTTTGGACATTCCTACTCTTTTTTATTTCTATTTCACTATTGCCATCATTCTGTTATTGCATGTGTGGATTAGCTTTCACAATTACCAGTGTCCCTCACCATCAGGACAACCCACTCCGACTTCAGAGGTACTTGTAATTTACGTCCCCAAGTCAAGAACGAAGAACCAAACTTTTAGTCCAACCGACCAGTGTCAGTGGCTAATGCAAATGAAATGTGATGTCTTGATGTCTATATCACCCATCAGACAGTGGACATATCAAGTGACGCCGGTTGCCTACAGCCGCCATTACACAGACATACATATCTAACTGACTGGTGCTAGCTAGGTGTCAAACTGTGGTGCTATCTGTCATGTTGTGGCTAGCTGGGTGTCAAACTGTGGTGCTATCTGCCATGTTGTGGCTAGCTGGGTGCCAAACTGTTCCTGACTATCTGCCATCATGATCCACCCCAGCTGTGTTAGCCAGAATTGTGTCTTTCCCAGACGAACTGTAGCTGTCTAACCTCCCTGCTTATCCTGAAAGTCTGTAAAGTTTCAGGAAACCCCTCTCAGCAGAATCTATCAAAGTCATACAGGCACAAACTAGAAATAGCCACAACACAAACACTTGGGCATGTTATAAGTGGATATTATTCACATGGTATCCATGACACATGGACTAAACATGGTCACTAAACATTCAGAAATATCATCACTAGGCCACATACAATATGAATGCACTTAACATGTTCACACATATTTACAACATCATGACCAGATTCTCTACAATATCCCTGAGATTTCAAGCCTCTCACATCCACGCCTGGAGAAAGTGATGGAAGATAAGCACCTCTTTACACACCCAAGCCTAGAGAAAGTGATGGAAGATAAGCACCTCTTTACACACCCAGGCCTGGAGAAAGTGACGGAAGATAAGCACCTCTTTACACACCCAAGCCTGGAGAAAGTGATGGAAGATAAGCACCTCTTTACACACCCAGGCCTGGAGAAAGTGATGGAAGATAAGCACCTCTTTACACACCCAAGCCTGGAGAAAGTGATGGAAGATAAGCACCTCTTTACACACCCAAGCCTGGAGAAAGTGATGGAAGATAAGCACCTCTTTACACACCCAGGCCTGGAGAAAGTGATGGAAGATAAGGACCTCTTTACACACCCAGGCCTGGAGAAAGTGATGGAAGATAAGGACCTCTTTACACACCCAGGCCTGGAGAAAGTGATGGAAGATAAGCACCTCTTTACACACCCAAGCCTGGAGAAAGTGATGGAAGATAAGCACCTCTTTACACACCCAGGCCTGGAGAAAGTGATGGAAGATAAGCACCTCTTTACACACCCAGGCCAGGAGAAAGTGATGGAAGGTAAGCACCTCTTTACACACCCAGGCCAGGAGAAAGTGATGGAAGGTAAGGACATCTTTACACACCCAGGCCTGGAGAAAGTGATGGAAGATAAGGACCTCTTTACACACCCAGGCCTGGAGAAAGTGATGGAAGATAAGGACCTCTTTACACACCCAAGCCTGGAGAAAGTGATGGAAGATAAGCACCTCTTTACACACCCAGGCCTGGAGAAAGTGATGGAGGGTAAGGTATGTGGTATATGGTGCTAACCATATATATGTAGACAACTGACACCTGGTGTGGCTACAATCGAGATGACCACCTGGCCTCCCAGGAAGTGTCCCGGCACCAGCTTAGACTAGACCAGCCAGGAACACAAGTCAACAAATACTTGCCTCGCAGGGGATTCGAACACAGGATCCCCGGACCAGCAGGCCAGCCAGCCTGCTCCTGGTTGTGAGTACCACTTCTAACAATATGCAATGAAAATACAGCAACAGTGCTGGTTTCTTTCAACCTACATCTCTACCCATAAATCTCAGCCATTGTGTGACTTTCAACATTTGGTCACAGCATACTACATAAATCTGCCACCCTGAGTGGTCACTTTGACAGCGTGCCTATTTGGATGTGATGCACTCTTGAATGTTCATAGCAGGCATATACTTTTACAAATAAAAGCTTCTGCAACTGGCAGAGTTCCACTGATGACAAGCCTACATCAGATGATGAGAAAATATTGAAAAACCTACAGCAGATGATGAGAAAGTATTAACAAACCTGCAGCAGATGATGAGAAAGTATTGATAAACATACAGCAGATGATGAGAAAGTATTGACAAACCTACAGCAGATGATGAGAAAGTATTGACAAACCTACAGCAGTTGATGAGAAGGTAGTCACAAACACCGAGAGCTGATGTTCTGACAGTGTGACCAGGACTCAGAGTTGGTGACTAGTGAGGAGAGACAGAACTGATCATAAAACAACATGAATGAATTCACCAGACCCCAGCAACAACATCGGCACAGGTGAAAGATGATGTTGAGTTAGCGAAGCTGATCACTCTTGTACACACACACACACACACAAGCTTCAGCATCAGACAAGAGAAATGTCCACACAGCATTCTTATTTAGACAAGAGAATAACTATCCAGACTGGATTCTTATTTTTTAGACAGGAGAACAATAGCACAGCATGTACAAGACTGACAGCACCACAAGACACCAGACACATTGCAGCAGTGATACAATCTCCTGTCATTGTTGAAGACGCTGAGTTCAGCGCTGAACTCAGCAAGGATCTCAAAGTTCTCATGTGATGGGAGTTGCCTAGATGTGAAATGTTGCGGGGTATTTCATGTGTGCACAAGACTACTTCTCTCTGTTGTGTTCAGATCTCAGGCACAAATACTGTCTGGCACACAACATCTGCTGACTGTGGGAATTCTATTGCTGCTGTGGGTAGAAGCTATGGCTACATGAGGGCCAGGGAAGACCACCAGTCTATGTACACATCTCTCAGCAGTGTGTTGCAGTGTAGGATGACAGACTGATACTGTATGTATATGTGTGTGAGAGATTGACTGCATGACATGCCAAGGTAGCATGATGACACTACCACACAATGACATAATGATGTGATGACACTACCACCACACAATGTCAAGCTAACATGATGGTATTTAATACAAAGTCAGAACAATGTGATATCATCATCACACAATGTTACGATGTAATAACACGGAGTGTGAAGATGACACTCCCACACAATGTTCTTATGATGTAATAACACGGAGTGTGAAGATGACACTCCCACACAATGTTCTTATGATGTAATAACACGGAGTGTGAAGTTGACACTCCCACACAATGTTCTTATGATGTAATGACACTGAGTGTGAAGATGACACTCCCACACAATGTTCTTATGATGTAATGACACTGAGTGTGAAGATGACACTCCCACACAATGTTCTTATGATGTAATGACACTGTGAAGAGGACTTTCCCATATAATGATAATACAATGTGGCACACATCTGGGTTCTCCAGACACTACCAGTAGTCACATATTCCCTACCCAGTGTCGTGTCTCCATCACAGCCCATGCTGTCACCCCTACAGATAGTTTACGTGTCATCTCCTGCCATAATATGGCATCAAGACATGTATTTTTAACTATGGTAATCGTAATGTTGTGATACTGAAATATGGTAATCATAAAAATGTGATACTGAAATACGGGCATGATAAAATTATGATACTGAAATATAGAAGTTGTAATATTTGTGTGTTCTGAGACTATTTGAAACCTGCATTAATCGTCTAATGATGATAACATACTACATTTGTGTATTTGACGGTTGGTGCAATGACTATGATGGAGTAGAAATATTTGTGTACAACTTAAAGTCCATGAGAGGCAATAATACAAATAATATCAAATGCTCATTTGTGATGTATCCACAATGGTGATAATGCTCTATATGAAAATATAAATGTTTTTCTGTACAAGATGATTCAACAGTGTTCACACATTCCCCATATGATGATAAATCAGTGTTCACACATTCCCCATATGATAAAACAGTGTTCACACATTCCCCACATGATGATAAAACAGTGGTCAGACATTCCTCATATGATGATGAAACAGTGTTCACACATTCCCCACATGATGATAAAACAGTGTTCACACATTCCTCATATGATAAAACACTGTTCACACATTCCCCATGATGATTTAACAGTGTTCACACATTCCTCATATAATAAAACACTGTTCACACATTCCCCATGATGATTTAACAGTGTTCACACATATTTTGGATGCTGATAAAACAGTGCTCACATTCCCTACATGATGATAAATCAGTGTTCACACATTCCCCAAAATGATAATAAAACAGTGTTCACATATTCTCTATATGATGATTCAACAGTGTTCACACATTCTCTACATTAATTAAGTTAAATTTTTTCTGGATGATGATAAAACAGTGGCAAAATATTCACACTAGATAGTAATAATTTAGGTCTGATTTGAACACAACAAAATATCACATTTCAAGTGTTCGCGGCAAGCGGGTGCATACACTCAAATGCCAGCACAATCTTCTTGAACTGACACGAACGAAACCGCGAAGAAGAAGATGCCACAAACTGTCTGCGAACCTCAGCCACTCACAACAGCATGCCAGGATGTAACACAACCTCCAGTGGTCAGATCACAAACCAGTAACAACTGGTAGACAATGAGAGTCCTCCCAGACATTGCTGGTCTGTTGCTTATGCCGCAAAATTCAGTCCCTGAAGTGCGATGAGATGACCAATCCTCCAGTTAGTACACGGTCTTCAGCTGCTCATAGGTCATGAAGAACTGGGAACAAGTTAAGGAGAATCTCTCTTCACACGCAACTGTTGAGAAGTAACACCTGCCACTGGTCAGAACACATGCCAACCTGACTCTCCATGCGCACGCATGCACACACACAAATATATGCTGTCCAACAGACTATATATTGGGATATAAAGACTAGATATAAAGGCACATACACACAAATATATATGTTGTCCAACAGACTATATACTGGGGTATAAAGACTAGATATAAAGGCACACACAAATATATGGTGTCCAACAGACTATATACTGAGATAGAAAAACTAGATATAAAGGCAGGCACACACAAATATATGCTGTCCAACAGACTACATACTGGGAAAGAAAAACTAGATATAAAGGCAGGCACACACACAAATATATGTTTTCCAACAGACTATATACTGGGATATAAAGACTAGATATAAAGGCAGGCACACACACAAATATATGTTGTCCAACAGACTATATACTGGGATATAAAGACTAGATATAAAGGCAGGCACACACACAAATATATGTTGTCCAACAGACTATATACTGGGATATAAAGACTAGATATAAAGGCAGGCACACACACAAATATATGCTGTCCAACAGACTACATACTGGGATATAAAGACTAGATATAAAGGCAGGCACACACACAAATATATGTTGTCCAACAGACTACATACTGGGATATAAAGACTAGATATAAAGGCAGGCACACACACAAACATATGTTGTCCAACAGACTATATACTGGGATATAAAGACTAGATATAAAGACAGGCACACACAAATATATGCTGTCCAACAGACTATATACTGGGAAAGAAAAACTAGATATAAAGGCAGGCACACACAAAATATATATGTTGTCCAACAGACTATATACTGGGATAAAAAGACTAGATATAAAGGCACACACTTAAGTACAACAGTGGAAGACAATCCATGACACAAGTACAACAGTGGAAGACAATCCATGACACAAGTACAACAGTGGAAGACAATCCATGACACAAGAACAACAGTGGAAGACAATCCATGACACAAGTACAACAGTGGAAGACAATCCATGACACAAGTACAACAGTGGAAGACAATCCATGACACAAGTACAACACTGGAAGACAATCCATGACACAAGTACAACACTGGAAGACAATGCATGACACAAGTGGAAAGGATACAATGATATTCCATGGCCCTAACCTCAGCCAGTTTGGTATGAATCCTTTATAGAGTGCCATGATTCCTTCAGTCTTCACCGTCTAAGAAACCAGAGCAAACAAAGTATTAGTCAACAGACACACGATAATGATGTAATATGAAGCATGAAATCAAAAATCAACATCGCATTCCCAGATGGGCTCTGTTACCTTCCTCAGCTGCCAGCGTAGAGTGGCCAGGCCGTTGGTCCTGTACGTGCGCCTGTTATTTCCCCCCATGTCTTGGGTATCATCTAGACCCCCATGTTTACATAGGCCTCCCCAGATGTGGGTCCTCTGTTTTGCTGCACTTTCCACCCTTCTCAGAGATATATGCTCTTGACCTTCTGTTGGAGTGATGCCAGTTTCTATGTCATGTAGCAGGCTCTGCCAGTCTGTCGCAAACTCTGCGTCATTCTGTACTACATTCCAACCATCAGAATGCTGCAGTTACATCCTCCATCTTTATTATCATGCTGGAAGTCGTGGTATCATATGCAGCATAGCTTAACATTTGCAATGAATCCTCCACCACTCTGTTTACCTCACACCACGGACTCATCAGTGTGTACTATCACATCACCTTGCTTGAATAGTATGATCTTGAAGGAAGAACTAACATCGCTAGTGAAATATTCTGTCCATTCTTGTGGGTTTCTTGAAAACTAAACCTCTATCCAAAAATGTGAAATTGTTGACAGTTGCAATGGCAAGGTTTTTCTCTCTCAACTGATTCATCCTGTACATTTCTGAGATGGGATATCACCCTCTTCATGAACACATAGCAGGATCCTGGCAGAACGCAGCTTTCATGAAGACCACCAGAAAGACTCAATATGTTGCCAGTTACCCTGCCTCATGCATTTCCATAGCCAAGGTGTCCTTAGCGTCCTGTGTCCATCACTGCAGGAACCAGGCCTTTCACCACCGTTCTTAACAAACCTTGGGAGTATCTGTAGTGAGGTGATAAAGCCGTGTGCCTCGCACTCTGAAGGTTGTAGGTTCAATTCCAGGCTACGTCTTTCAGTTCACAAGTGCATTTTTCTCTGCGACTCCTGGGGGTTGTCGCTGGTGCTACAGTGTTTGTGTTTTGTGTGGTGCTTTTGGCAGGATGCCCTGAGGAAAGAGGCCGAGCCACATGGGATAAAACCCGGGGCAATAAAGTTGATCCTCTCAACTTTTAAAACTGTTTTCTTTCCAAACAACTATGATGTTAACTGTAGCCCAAGTATTTCAGTTTTCACGTTTTTGTGTGTTTTGTTTTGTTTTAATGTTGTATATCCCTTACAGGAAGTGGCAGTGAACACCAACAATTTCCAGCTGCTGTTGATGAACTAGGCAAATGTTTACATTCAGTAGTTTGCCATTGCTTTCTGAACAACCAGCTCCCATACCAGCACGTTATAACACATCATGACACGGTCTGCTGCACAAATTGGCCGCGGCTGCGTTTCGAACGCCTGATAAGCTGCTCACAAACCACATTTGCAAGCCTTTGGCCACGGAGACCGGCTTTCCAAGTTTATGAGCCAGTAATTCTTCCCCCCCCCCCAATGTTCAGATGTGGTAGAATGTCATATGTTTCTTCTTCTTTATCCACAAGATTCTTTCACATTTTCTGGAACTTTCTTCTGCAGTGATTGTGAAATGGTTGATGATTACAACAGTCTAGGGAGTACAGAGTTGCCTCGCTAGAGGGAACCAACAGCCCAGGGCCGATCTACCAGACTGGTTAAGTTTTGTGTGGACGGCAGTGGGTTTTTGCAAAATAAGAAAAGGGTAGTGTGTTTCCACGTCCATTTGTGAGTTAGTTAATTAGACATTTAAATCTTTCAGATAAAGACAAAAACCCCAGAGGACATTTATGCATGTTGCACACATCAGGAATCCCGACAGTGTACTGAATAAATTAGGCACAATAGGTCACCACTGATCTGAATTTTAAAATTAGGGACACCTACCCAAAAAACAGCATGTATATTCCAATGCATGCAATGGATCTTCTCTAGTGTTTCAGAGTTTGTGGACTGTGCTAACATTTTCACTGTGTAATCTATCGTATTTTTGGGTATCACTTTGTGTATTGAGAGTGGTCCTGGATGAAAACTAAATCTTTTCAGTTGAATGTTTTTTCCATAACTATAAAAATCATTACAATGTGCATTGTCTGTGGTTTTTCCATAACTGTACCAATCTTTACAATTAGTTATGGCCTAAGTCCATAAATCAAAATTCTTTTCTGACAGCAGAAATACTTTGTAATTAATGAACGCAAAAGTTCCCTGAAATTGTTTTCCCATAATGGTATCTCTAGCTGTAATTAATGAAGGTAAAAGTTCACTGGCATGGTTTTCACAAAAGTTATCTCTGGTGTCACAGGGATCTCCAGTGAGAAATGGTTAGGCTCGTGCTCCGAAGGTTGCGGGTTCATGTCTGGGTTCAGCCATTCGGTTCACGAGTGAAATTTTCTTCGACTCCTGGGAATCGCCGCTGGAGCTATGGAGTTTGTGTTCTGTGTGATGCTTTCGGAAGGGAGCTCAGTGGTACACGACTGAGCCATATGGGATAAGACCTGGTGCAATAAAGTTAGTCCACTCTCTCACACCCAAATGTCTAGTTGTAAGCACAAACTACAGAACATGAAAGTTCTCTAACAATGTCTTCCAATAATTGAACATTTAGCTGTCATTAATGACGGCAAAAGTTCCCTGAAATTGTGCGTAAATAATTGTAACCGTGTTTACAAAATAAACTGGCCAATCAACTGAGTTACTCACACGAACAAGGCAATCCGTGGTGGATGTATAAATTGCTGATGGTATCTCAGCCGAGACCCCGGATGTGCTTGCCGTCACCGGAGCGGATAGCTTGACCTTCTGGTTCATCATACGAGTCTGGCAGACAAGAACACAGAAAACACACATACAATTCAACTGGTGTTTTCCTGGTGTAAATGTAAGCACAGAAGACATCAATAACAGACTGCACAAATGATTGCCTGGCATATTAGGATGGAGCTGCAGTAGTGTGGTGGCTAGATGTTTCCCTGCTCACCTGGTGGGCATGGGTTCCAATGAGCTCATGTTAAAAATTGACCTGAGCTCCCAAGCCAAGTCCACCCAGCCTAAAATATAATTGACCTGAGCTCCCAAGCCAAGTCCAACCAGCCTAAAATATAATTGACATGAGCTCCCAAGCCAAGTCCAACCAGCCTAAAATATAATTGACCTGAGCTCCCAAGCCAAGTCCAACCAGCCTAAAATATAATTGACCTGAGCTCCCAAGCCAAGTCCACACAGCCTAAAATATAATTGACCTGAGCTCCCAAGCCAAGTCCACCCAGCCTAAAATATAATTGACCTGAGCTCCCAAGACAAGTCCACACAGCCTAAAATATAATTGACCTGAGCTCCCAAGCCAAGTCCACCCAGCCTAAAATATAATTGACCTGAGCTCCCAAGACAAGTCCACCCAGCCTAAAATATAATTGACCTGAGCTCCCAAGCCAAGTCCACCCAGCCTAAAATATAATTGACCTGAGCTCCCAAGCCAAGTCCACCCAGCCTAAAATATAATTGACCTCAACTCTCAAGCCAAGTCCACCTAGCTAAAATGGCCGCTAGGAAATGTTGTGGGCAGTGCAAGCAGCCGATGTGATACTGACCACATGACTCACTGACCGATGATTGATCTACACAAGTGTGAGTCCAGCTCATTGGCACCTTGCCGTCTTGACAGACGATAGTTTGTGCTCTAAAAAGGCATAATAACTTTTAACTATGGCGGTAGCGAGTGTGACTGATAAGGCCAATTTGCGCTGTAAATGTCCGTTCACAGTGGGTGCATGTGAACACGTGGTCATTTCCACCATCATATGTCTCAAACGCTTGGTGTGTGACTTTTCTGCAATAATTTTCTCCTTTGACTTTATTCCATTTCTGATATTTGCCCTCCATGCAACATGTTCAGCGGCGACTTGCTCCCAATGTGCATTATCAATGCCTGTATCAATCATGTCCCGCTTACACACATCTTTGTATCGTAGTAGAGGCCGACCCTGAGATCTCTTACCCATCTGTAATTCACCAAAAAAGATATCCTTTGGTATTCTACCATCATCCATCCTCCTAAGATGTCCTATCCATCTAAGTCTACAAAGACTGAGCATGGAATAAACTGTCACACAACCTGATCTTTCCAATACTTCAGTATTTGTGATTTTGTCTTGCCACTTAATACCAAGAATTCTTCGCAGACACCGGATATGAAAGCTGTTTAAATTGTTCTCTTGGTGTGAGTAAGTTGTCCAGGTTTCACTGCCATAGAGAAGAGTACTAAGGACACAGGCTTGATAGACAAGGACTTTTGTTTTGGCAGTAAGCTTCCTGTTCTCCCAGACTCTTTTTCTTAACCTGTTCATTGTTGTTGCTGCCTTACCAATCCGGATGTTGATTTCCTGATCTAGGGATGTCCAGCACAACATGTCTAATACATATTAAGACATGTGGACAGGTTGTTTACTGTTATATTGAGATAGGTGCACACTACAACATGCATTTTGTTTTTCTTTGACCTTCAGACGTTAACCTGACATATTTAAAGAAAGCAGCAGACAACTTGAAGGTTCCGACTTCTCCGTAGAGTTTGTCCCCGAAAGGAGCAGGAATATGCCAAAATATTTTTTCCTATTATGCATACTTTGGACACACTTGCAAAAAATAGCTGTCATGTTACCAGTTGCACAATTACAACATTCATCAGTATCTCCAATCTTGAGTTTGCTAAACACGTAGTATTTCAGCCTGTTATGTCCAGTGTAGAGTCTGAAGATTGCTACTTGTTCACTTCCACCCAAAAAAACTTCCAGTTCCCACCATGGCAGATAGGCATTTGAACCGTTAAGCCTGTGGAGTGTTGATGCTTGTGGCTACGGCTTGCGGTCACATCTTCTTCATGTTGGACTGTTAGTCAATGGTTCTGTCACCCGGCTACTGAGTTGAGTGCGTGGCACGACACTGTGAGCTATGAATTTTGTTTGGAATGTTTGTACATCTGTCCGTGGTTGTTGTCATGTGAACTGCATGTTCGGGATGATGGCGGTCGGCCTGTCGCTAGGAATTGACTGGGCTGCCTTTTCGGTTCATGAGTGCAAATTTCTTGGAAACTCCTAGGGGTCATCGCTGGAGCAACGGTAGTCATGCTTTGTGCGATGCTTTCAGCAGGCCGCCCTGCCGAATCATATGGGATAAATCTCAGGGCGATGAAGTTGATTCTCTTGACTTTTAATGCAGTATGATCAGTAATCTGTGGCTGCTGGTTTTCTAGTGACTGCAGCTTCCATCGACGATGAACTGTATTTTCCGTGGTGGGCTTTTGTGTTGGCACTCTGACGGCGGCATTATGCGCAGAGTACCTGTGCCGGCTGTTGGCGCCTCGAGACTATCTATTCCATTATTCACATTGGGCAGTGAGGAGCATTCTGTGTGATATTCACTGGCTCAGCAACGAAGCATAACGGGGATGACTCGTTGCCGTGAAGTTGGAACCTCGACTAACTAACTTGTTCACTACAGTCAAGTTGGTATCTGCATTGTTGTTGAGGTGGCCTGGATTCTCTCATTAGGTTCTAACATTCTTCTATCAATAGAGAACATGGATGGATCTACATGAGACAGCCAAGGATAGGAGGCCTTAGAGTCAGTCGGTTGAGGACTTCAGCACCAACGGCAGATAAAGGAGGAAAGAAGAAGGTTGCGAACAAATCAAAGGACAAACAAGTCTAGGTAACTCAGCAGTTGCACAAAATAGCATGTGATGACACTACACGTGGATGACAAACAAGTCCCAGTGATGAGAGAACACAGAAATAAGATTTCACTGACCTTGCAAACATCAACAGGGTTAGAGGCCAGAGCGCCAGCAAATCCAGCCAGGAAACTTGCACTGAAATATAGAACACGGTGTCTTTACTGGCAATGTTGTTGACATAGCTGTAATAATCTAGATATCATCACAGCAACATGATGTCTCTATAGTCAATGTACTTCACACAGGTATAATAATCTAGTTTCAATATAGCAATATGATATGTCCACTGTCAATGTACTTCACACAGATATAACAATTGATATTTCAGCATAGCAATACGCTGCCAATGTTCCTGTATAAAGATACTGTGCTTCACTATGGTGACATGAGCTTGGGAGAAGCTAGAAGCTGAGACTAGTGTTGTGCTGTTAGTGTAGTTGACAGAAGCTAGAAGCTTGTAGAAGCACTGTTGTGTGTGGCTGTGGTGGGTACTTGGTGAATACCAGGGCAAACCTCTCAGCCACTCTAACCTGGGACCAGACTGTACAAGTCACTGGCCTGAGTGGACTTCAACTCAGGAAACCTGCCCACACTGGTCTTTCTATAGCATGTGGCTTGGGGGGGTAGTGAGACGCAGTTGCATCATTCCCAGACAGACCCAGTCCGGGGTCTGAAATCAGCTGTTCAAAAAGCAATGGCAAACTACAGAACTAACAGCCAATGGAGGTTAGCATGATAGAACGGATAAGAGTGCTTGCTTTTAAACTTCCAGTGTGCTGATGCTGGGGTAGTGGGTTCAACCCCTACACTGGTCAGTTGGACTAAATATTGACTTCTTGTCTTTGACTTGGGGACATCAAATTACAAGTATCTCAGAAGTCAGAGTGGGTTGGCCTGATGGCAAGGGACACTGGCAATAGGGAAAGCTAATCCATGAGCAATCATCAGTCCGGTGCACAAGAAGTAGAAGCATGTGTATGGACTACAAGCAAGCAAATCAAAACAGTCAATAAATGCTGGGGTTCACTGCAATGTCCTGTAAAGGATGTGAAACTAAAATTTTAAAAATGATTCTGGTGACCACACAATAGGATGCTCACTGGTGTTACAAAGTGCGTCCACTGAGCAAAGATCCTCCTAGTGTGGTCAACCAAGGAGACTGGAACAATAGTGTGTATTTTCATGTGCACTGAGGATGGTCTGTAAACCCCACCTGTCTGTGGTGCTAGTAACTCCAGTGATTATATATGTGCAAGATACACTTCCTGGAAAGTCTAGGCCAGTGGTTCTCAATCGGTGGGGAATTCCCCCCCCCCCCCCCCAGAAGGGAATTTTAGGGTTTCCAGGGGGGGAATTAAGATTATTTCAAGATCGCAATAATACAAGAACCAGTTACTTGATATTGTTTTTCACTCTAAATTTTACAGTTCTGTACTTCTTGCCCTAATGAAATTTGTTGTATAACGTAAGTAGACCCACAAATCACGTTTTACGTAGATGTCTAGACTTATTAAATTTAGCTTCCATTTTTATGTATACTGTGTAGGGGGGGGGGGGGGGGGGTGAATTTATAGGGAAGAAATTCGAAAGGGGGGGGAATGACGTTCTGAACATATGGTAAAGGGGGGCATGGGCCAAACAAGGTTCAGAACCACTGGTCTAGGCACTATCTACTGGATAAATTTGTGCATGGACTGTCTCATGGATACATTAGTATATGTACTGTCTCTTGTACACAGTGCAGTGTCAACAAGACAGTACACTGCTAACAGAAATCACGAGGAGACACCGTCCTAGACAGTTAAACCTCAACAATACTTACAGGAAATGAGTTTCTTTCGTATCCCCCAGGTAGCCTGAGAGGATGATGTGCTTCTTCACAACGTCGTATGCTGGCAGCTCCACCCCACTGACAATAGCTGCTCGCTGAGCCGTGGGGCCCACACCCTGTAAATAATACATACATCTCTAGAAAAGATCTGGCGGGATGTAAATGCTCTGTCCACATCCTCCCCAAATTATTCCGTTCTGTCCCTACTTTTCTTCTCCGTGTGTTTTTAGCCATTTCTTTTGCCTTGTGAATTTCAGACACAGGCTTTTTTAAGTTATACCATTCTCAGGTTTTCTTAGTGCCCAATTCTTAACCCTTTGAAAATAAAGATTTTCATTCGTTCGTTCGTTGAGTGTACGGTTTATGCAGTGTCTTTTCTTCTCATCTCATCAGGTTCCTCTTGTACCTTGTGGTGTCGAAGTGAAGTATAAACAGCTGGAGAGTTCCCGCTTATGGGCTTCATGTATTGACATTCCTGTGGACTCTGTTATTCCCTCTGTCCATCGTTTACGTGGTCGGCCTCTTCCTCACCTCTTAAATCACTGGTATAGTTACCCCCACGAGTCCTACAGTGATGATTCTGTCAAGCTGGTATGTCCTTCTGTTTTGCATGGGCACCCATTAATGAATATTTGTAGTTTAGCGATAATTGTTTTATTTATCTCCCATATTTCTGATCATACAGTAGTGTTCATTTAATGTTTGAATTTAATATTCCAAGTTGGTAATCTGATTGATTTGTCAGGAAACATGGGCAGCATAAGATGTCCTCACGACTTGTAAAATAGGCAATGTACTGGTCTACCTATAAAGCAATGTTCAGCACACAAAATGTGAGGTAACAATAAATGTCCAGTGTAAAATACTCTGCTGTGGCCATCATTATGTAGCAGATCTGTCCCAGAATGTTGCTCCCCCACAAGTGTGTCCACCTCTCACCAGTCCTCCTGCTTCATGTCCAAGCTGTCTGCAACGTCCTGTGTCCACTTGCATGCCGGCCAACCCTGGCCTCTTTCTACAAGAACCAAGGCTCATTTTAGCCGATTAATACTGTTTATTGTGATCTTGCTGTTTATATTAAGGAAATACTACCGAGTGATGGACACTGCTGGCTGGTGTCTTCACTACTGTATGCAGGTTTCTTCTTCATTGTTTAACTCTTGTGATAATATCCTCTGCATCACCAACACCACTGCCGTCGGGCTGCAGACTGGATCCACCCAGCTTTTGTGTGGGGGTCCCATCTATCAATAGATCTCTAGGATGTATGCTGTTTATATCAGCTCCCAACTGGTTTTAAAGTACTTCATGAGGCTCGCCTTACTACTGACTCCATGTGACATCACTGACAGTGTGATATCACTGATTTCATGTTCAGCTCCAATAAACTCCCATCTAGACATGTACAAGGCAACTCCTTGAACGCATCAACAGAACAGCTGTGCATGTTTAAAAACCAACCCTATAATCATGTTTAAACATATCTGACACTTTAACAGTCTGCGTACATGACATTCTTACACTAGAACTCCACACACTTTCCTATTTTTATATTTTTATAACATCTCCCCCCCCCCCCCCCCCCCCCCCCCCCCCCCCCCCCCGATTATAACATACAACATGATAATGACATGACATGATTATAACATACAACATGATAATGACATGACAACATGATTATAACATACAACATGATAATGACATGAGAACATTATTCGCCATGGCCAACTACAGACTCTAGATCCGTAAGGTTTCCCTCACAGCTTCTCAACACAGAATCACCGCCTTTCAAAGATTTTCCAGCTGTTCCGCATCCAGTTTGTCACGTGTCTCATGCTTCTCCAATAAGGCAAGATATAATCACTTGTTGGTTTTTTCTACCAAGCGCCGATGTGAGCCCAACATTACTCCTGTCACATGTGCTCCCATCCCTGTCCCCCTCCAACCCACTGAGACGTTCAATAAGGCAAGATATAATCACTTGTTGGTTTTTTCTACCAAGCGCCGATGTGAGCCCAACATTACTCCTGTCACATGTGCTCCCATCCCTGTCCCCCTCCAACCCACTGAGACGTTCAATAAGGTCAAAGTCATTTAGCATTGACACTAAAATATGCAAGCTGAATTGTCTTTCGGTAAAACAATTCACTTCTGTGTCTTCTCAATCTATTCTCCCCTGTGTCTGTCTCTGTTTTCTCGTTTCCCTACATCTTTGTCAACTCTCCTCTTACAGCTTTCTTCTGTATATGCCACCAGCTCACCCTAGTTTCTTCTGTGTACATGCCTCCATCTCATTCTCCTCAGAAAGATTCCCTATCTCATCCAAATAGCTGTGAATGTTTTATCTGGTGTGTAGTGGATTATGTTTGCTACTTCACTCCACAACACAACACAATAATATGAGAACCACTGACAGAAGATCTGTCACACAGACAGTCTACACACGTGCTGTGAGTGGAACTTACCCTCCACAACACAACAACATGAGAACCACAGACAGAAGATCTGTCACACACACACAGACAGTCTATACACGTGCTGTGACTGGAACTTACCCTCCACAGGCCAGCCACGCCCTCCTGGCGGTAGATCTTCCCAAAAGAACAGAACATGTTGTCATACGAAGCCTGACTCCCTCTGGCCTGCATTCTCACCTGAAATATAACAATACACATAACATACCAATCATGAACAAATACACACAACATACCAGTCATGAACAAATACACATAACATACCAGTCATGAACAAATACACATAACATACCAATCATGAACAAATACACATACCAATCATGAACAAATACACATAACATACCAATCATGAACAAATACACATAACATACCAATCATGAACAAATACACATAACATACCAATCATGAACAAATACACATAACATACCAATCATGAACAAATACACATAACATACTAGTCATGAACAATCTCTAGATAAACTAAATTCTCTTGTGATGGCACAGTGGTCCGTGCACATAAAATGGGTAACAGATCATTTTAGAAGAAATAATTGAGGAGGGAGGGGGAGGGAGTGAGGGAGAAGAGAGAGAGAGAGAGAGAGAGAGAGAGAGAGAGAGAGAGAGAGAGAGAGAGAGAGAGAGAGAGAGAGAGAGAGAGAGAGAGAGAGAGAGAGAGACCACCCCACATCATTCCATAGCCTTGAAGACATAAAGGTCCAACACCTGACACCCAAAGGCAGAATCTGTCATGGGACTAGCTTTACACACACATAAAAAACATGACAGCAGAGTGGACAATTCAGAATATCAGTTCTGAGTGACCTCTGAAGTGCTGGAGTGTACGAGAAATGCCACAGCGGTCTAAACTCTATGAAGATAAACTGCATCTCCCACTGGCAGAGGATGCGCAACACACAATAGTGTGGTAGAGGCTGTCTTCTTTAACTTCTGCTGCAACCAGTGCCCTATGCTCAGCAGTAAACAGAGACGAGTCACCTTCATCAATCCAGCAGGAGGCCATCCCGGTGACCTAGTTTCTCTGCCAAAATCATCTCATGAAGGCAGGTCTAGACACTGGAGTCACCACAGATGGCACATGACCAGTATGTGCTGTAGTGTTTGGGGACCACAGATTGACAACTGCATTCCTTAACCAGACAATAAATTCATATATTTGGGGACAATCATAACATCAGACGGAAGCTACATGACAGACATTACGAGTATAATATGTCAAATAAAAGGATATGAAAAATATTGTTTGTAATAAATAATGTTCCCTGCTTGTCAGAAAGAGTGTGCACACACAAGTCATGAGTTTAACTTGTCACAGCAGTCAAGATGAAAGCAGGTGAAGATGACAAGTACTAACCTTGAGCACGTCTGTGGGGTTGGCTATAGAGCTGGAGGTGATTCCCGCAATGATGCCACAGAATACATTCATGGCCAGGGTTTCATCTGAAACAAACAACAACGTTCACTGACGTAATATAAACAAGAGATCCACTAGAACAGTGGTTCTCAACCTTTTTTGACCCGTGCCCCCCTTCACCATATTTTTATAACGTAATTTCCCCCCCCCCCCCCACCCCTTTTTATTTCCTCCCTAAAAATTTCCCCCTGCCCCTACACATTATACGTAATAATTGAAGCTAAATGTAATAGCACATACTAAAACAAGTCTAGACATCTACATAAAATGTGATTTGCGGATCTACTTACGCTATAAAATGAATTTCAGAAAGGTGATACGTACAGAACCATAAAGTATGAAGGGAAAAACAATATCAAGTAATCGGTTCTTGTCTCATCTTATCTCATCATATTCCTCTTGTTCCTTGCGGTGTCGAGGTGAAGTATAAACTTTGGTTCTTGTATTAACACAATCTAGAAATAATCTTAATTCCCCCCCATGGAAACCCTAAAATTCCCCACTGAAAGGAAGAAGAGATTGATGACGGTGAAGGATCAGTTCTTAACCAAAATCCTACAACTAGCCACTCAGAAGCAGAAACAATGTTATCAAAGTACATCGACTGGTTGAAATACAAGAGGATCTTCTGCACAAGATACAGAACATCGCCATGCAGAAAGCTCAAGCCTCAAAAACACAGACGGAGATGACAGATTATTTTAAAGTAACGTAGGTTTATAATATTACGAGGGCGAGTCAATAAGTCACACAGTTCTGTGGGATGGCAGGTAATTGTAGTTGGTGTTTTCTACAGGTGTTATTAGGTGACAACAACATCGAACTTTATATTCCTGTTCGTCAGGTGGCGCTAGGTGTCTCATGCACATGTGCAGCGCATAAACAAAATGGCGACTGCACTTACGAAGTGTGCAACCAAGGAGCAAAGTGCTGTTGTGCGTTTTTTGTGGGGAAAAGAACTGCCTGCAAAGGACATTCATAAGGAAATGCTTCCTGTTTATGCTGACAAATGTTTGTCCCGTAAAGCGGTGCATAGCTGGGTAGAAACATTTTTCTCAAGGACGCTCTAAAATTGTTGATGAAATCCTATCTGGTTGTCCTGTTGAGATTGCAATAGAAGCAGCGGGTGGAGGCGACATATTAACCAACTAAGGTGGGAAGCTCTGGAACATCCACCTTACAGCTCCAACTTTGCCCCTAGCGATTTCCACCTTTTTGGTCCACTGAAAACCCATGTTGGTGGGAGGACTGATAAAACGATGGGATAAATGCATCAATGTTGGTGGAAATTATGTTGATAAATAAAGGGACAATTAATGTATAAAATTAAATTGGTTTCAAGTTGTTATCATATTTAGTTATTTTTCTACAGCCATTTGTGACTTACTTATTGACTTCCCCTCATACAATACATTTATGAACATTACTCTTATTTTGATTGCTGTGTAAAATGAAATACAATATGTATGTATTATTCACTTTAAAGGGTTTTATTTTTATTTTTGTCCCAAGCCCGCAGTGAAATCACATTACTGTAAATGTGTTAAGAGATTTGTTACCCGTCTATTCAGTTATCCGTCACAGCCCTAGCCCGGACGGTGACAGATAATCAAAGTTTTACTGTAGTTTTAAGTTTGATACTTGCCATAACTAACTAACTAACTCACTCACTCACATCTGGGTTGCATGCACAAGTGGGCAGGCTGAGCCCACAAGCCTGGGAAGGCAATCTGCTTATGGGAGGAGGAATTCAGAATAGAAATCTCAACTGTCCATGTCAGAAAGATGTTAGTCTAAATGGTACAGGAATAAAAGAGGGACATCTTTGCACTACAATGGAAGCTATGCACCACCCTGTTTCTGACCCATTCTGGAATAGACGCCTAGCAAATGTTGATTGGAGAAGAAGAAGTGTAAACTGAATAGATAGATCATGGGGAAACAGGATAGCGTGTCTTCACAACTGTGGGCTAGAAACCTACACAACAGAAATCTCATGACAGTGAACAACTACCACAGAGATGTCATGACATGACAGTGAACAACTATCACACAGATGTCATGACATGACAAAACAAGTACCACTGCATGTACTTACTGGCTGGGTCTGAAATCAAGGATCTCTTGAGTGTGTGATAGACCCCAATCTTTATTGTACCATACGTGGCCTGGCGCAGGAGGGCAGGGCCCAATCTGAGGAACAAAAGTGAATAATTTTAGCAAATGAAAGCTTTTAACTTTGCTAAACACTGTTGCAGAAGCTATCATACAGTCAAACGATGCATTTGTTCCCACTTTATCACATAGACAATATTTGTATAAATGGTGTGCCTTATCTTATAGTGAATATTTATATAAATGGTGGTGATATCTACCCAGAGTTGTTGCAAAATGTATCATAAAGTGAATACCTGGAGAATGGTTATCATATCTACCCTGAGTTGTTGGAAAACTTATTTTAAAAGTGACTATACCTGTGTCATACCTACCCAGATCAGTTACAAAAACTGTCATAAAGTGAATTAATATTAGTACATGTCATGTTTATGTTCTTGAGTTGCCACAAAACCTACCATTAAGTGAATATCTATACATATGTCATCACGTTTAACTCAGTGAGTTACAAAATCATAAAGTGAATATGTGTATATATGCCATTATATTTAAGCCCTTGATAGTTACAAAACCTACCACACAGTGAATATATGTACACATGTCACCATGTTTAAGCCCTTGAGTTGCCATAAAACCTACCATAAAGTGAATATATGTACATGTCATAATGTTTAAACTTTTGTTACAAAACCTACCATAAAGTGAATATATGTACATGTCATAATGTTTAAACTTTTGTTACAAAACCTACCATAAAGTGAATATATGTACATGTCATAATGTTTAAACTTTTGTTACAAAACCCACCATAAAGTGAATATATGTACATGTCATAATGTTTAAACTTTTGTTACAAAACCTACCATAAAGTGAATATATGTACATGTCATAATGTTTAAACTTTTGTTACAAAACCTACCATAAAGTGAATATATGTACATGTCATAAAGTTTAAACCTTTGTTACAAAATCTAACATAAAGTGAATATGTATACATATGACGTGTTTAAGCCCCTAATTGTTACATAACCTACCATAAAGTGAATATATGTACATGTCATAATGTTTAAACTTTTGTTACAAAACCTACCATAAAGTGAATATGTATACATATGACGTGTTTAAGCCCCTGATTGTTACATAACTTACCATAAAGTGAATATATGTACATGTCATAATGTTTAAACTTTTGTTACAAAACCTACCATAAAGTGAATATGTATACATATGACGTGTTTAAGCCCCTGATTGTTACATAACCTACCATAAAGTGAATATATGTACATGTCATAATGTTTAAACTTTTGTTACAAAACCTACCATAAAGTGAATATGTATACATATGACGTGTTTAAGCCCCTGATTGTTACATAACCTACCATAAAGTGAATATATGTACATGTCATAATGTTTAAACTTTTGTTACAAAACCTACCATAAAGTGAATATGTATACATATGACGTGTTTAAGCCCCTGATTGTTACATAACCTACCATAAAGTGAATATATGTACATGTCATAATGTTTAAACTTTTGTTACAAAACCTACCATAAAGTGAATATGTATACATATGACGTGTTTAAGCCCCTGATTGTTACATAACCTACCATAAAGTGAATATATGTACATGTCATAATGTTTAAACTTTTGTTACAAAACCTACCATAAAGTGAATATGTATACATATGACGTGTTTAAGCCCCTGATTGTTACATAACCTACCATAAAGTGAATATATGTACATGTCATAATGTTTAAACTTTTGTTACAAAACCTACCATAAAGTGAATATGTATACATATGACGTGTTTAAGCCCCTGATTGTTACATAACCTACCATAAAGTGAATATATGTACATGTCATAATGTTTAAACTTTTGTTACAAAACCTACCATAAAGTGAATATGTATACATATGACGTGTTTAAGCCCCTGATTGTTACATAACTTACCATAAAGTGAATATATGTACATGTCATAATGTTTAAACTTTTGTTACAAAACCTACCATAAGGTGAATATGTATACATATGACGTGTTTAAGCCCCTGATTGTTACATAACCTACCATAAAGTGAATATATGTACATGTCATAATGTTTAAACTTTTGTTACAAAACCTACCATAAAGTGAATATGTATACATATGACGTGTTTAAGCCCCTGATTGTTACATAACCTACCATAAAGTGAATATATGTACATGTCATAAAGTTTAAACCTTTGTTACAAAACCTACCATAAAGTGAATATGTATACATATGACGTGTTTAAGCCCCTGATTGTTACATAACCTACCATAAAGTGAATATATGTACATGTCATAATGTTTAAACTTTTGTTACAAAACCTACCATAAGGTGAATATGTATACATATGACGTGTTTTAAGCCCCTGATTGTTACATAACCTACCATAAAGTGAATATATGTACATGTCATAAAGTTTAAACCTTTGTTACAAAACCTACCATAAAGTGAATATGTATACATATGACGTGTTTAAGCCCCTGATTGTTACATAACCTACCATAAAGTGAATATATGTACATGTCATAATGTTTAAACTTTTGTTACAAAACCTACCATAAGGTGAATATGTATACATATGACGTGTTTAAGCCCCTGATTGTTACATAACCTACCATAAAGTGAATATATGTACATGTCATAAAGTTTAAACCTTTGTTACAAAACCTACCATAAAGTGAATATGTATACATATGACGTGTTTAAGCCCCTGATTGTTACATAACCTACCATAAAGTGAATATATGTACATGTCATAATGTTTAAACTTTTGTTACAAAACCTACCATAAGGTGAATATGTACACATATGACGTGTTTAAGCCCTGATTGTTACATAACCTACCATAAAGTGAATATATGTACATGTCATAAAGTTTAAACCTTTGTTACAAAACCTACCATAAAGTGAATATGTATACATATGACGTGTTTAAGCCCCTGATTGTTACATAACCTACCATAAAGTGAATATATGTACGTATGTCATCATGTTTCCACCCTTGATTGTCACTTTAATATACAAAATGCACATGTCCATACATTCTCCCTCAGTCCTAGCAAACATATTCCAAAGTGAACATACGTACAATGTTGTTGAACCTACCCTGAGTACAAAGCGTGAGCTCCCTCCTCACGGAAGATGCGCAGGAAAGCGTGCAGCATCCCCCTGTACTTGAGGTCACGGAGCCGAGCGTCGATCACCTGCCCCTGAATCTGTAATCTGGTTTTTGTGGTGTCAATTGGAAATGTTCCTGAAAATAATTGGTATTGAAATCAATACAATCTTTGACATCATAGTTTGAAAAGTGATCACATTTCTATTGTTTTTTTGTGCAATTGCCAACTCACACTAGTAGCAATAAAGTTCACAATTTTAACAGAAATGGAATCCATCCATCCATCATGTGCCATGCCAGTAATCGTGGGCGGTCATGCTCTGCCATCTCACTCGATCACCAGAGTCGTGGATCAGCTCCGTGTTTCTGTCTCGACCATGCCACAAGGCCAAGCCATCCAGGTACTTGCTTCTCGGTCTTCCCCTTGGTCTGTTCCCCTCGATCTTGCCAGTTGTCACCAAGTTCTCCAATTCATTTCTTCTCATAACATGCCCAAAAAATTGTGACTGTTTACGTCTAATGACTCTAAATCAGTCCTAATGGAATAAATAAATCAAATGTAACAATCATACAGAACAAATGTAGCAGTGATGAAGAACACAAATGTAGCACTGATGAAGAACACAAAGATACTGATAAAGACAAAGCTAGCAGAGATATAGAACACAAACCTATCACTGATAAAGACAAAGCTAGCAGAGATATAGAACACAAACCTATCACAGATAAAGACAAAGCTAGCAGAGATATAGAACACAAACCTATCACTGATAAAGACAAAGCTAGCAGAGATATAGAACACAAACCTATCACAGATAAAGACAAAGCTAGCAGAGATATAGAACACAAACCTATCACAGATAAAGACAAAGTAGCAGAGATATAGAGCACAAACCTATCACTGATGAAGACAAAGCTAGCAGAGATATAGAACACAAACCTATCACTGATGAAGACAAAGCTAGCAGAGATATAGAACACAAACCTATCACTGATGAAGACAAAGCTAGAAGAGATATAGAACACAAACCTATCACAGATAAAGACAAAGCTAGCAGAGACATAGAACACAAACCTAGCAGCATTGAAAAACAAAGCAGATTTTTTAAAAAAGATGACAGAACAGAAAGACTACCTACCACACTCAGCCGTGATGGAGGCTAACCCGCCATACAAGAAAGGCCTCCAGTCGTTCATTCTGTGATGTGTGGCTGTTGGCGGTGGCTTGGGAACCTCTATTTCTGGGACAGGTGTGGGAAAGTTGTGTGTCTGGGTGGAAAATTCACTTCTGGAAAGATGAAAACCATAACCAGTTATGTCAGATTTGGCAGACAGACTTGTTTAGATCATGTTCTATATAGCACTGATTCTTAAACTTGCAACTAACTAATAATAACGGTTTGCAAACAAATGATTCACCATTTACATTATTATAAAGCCTTACTCCTAACCAAGAGAATATCAATTTACAGAATGCTACAATTTAATGGATTATAAAAACATGACATGTGACTTTAGCAATGTCTGTTACACAGTACAATGTAACTGGCATTAACAGTGACAAAGTCGGTTGCTGTGTCATCATGTGTCATCCCAAAGAATGTCAGATATAAATTCTTCACAGAAAGAACACCGCCCTCATGAATATTTGTGATGATTGATGTGTCCCAGGACCACACAATCCTGGAATGTGAACAGGCCAAGTGAGGATTGACTGGCTAAACAAAGTTTGTAGCACTGTGAGCAGCAGACTGGTAGTCAATGTCTAGTCACCATCATCATCACGTGTCCTGCCAGACAGGATGGGTGTTCACACACCAAACAGACTGGTAGTCAATGTCTAGTCACCATCATCATCACGTGTCCTGCCAGACAGGATGGGTGTTCACACATCGCAACAGACTGGTAGTCAATGTCTAGTCACCATCATCATCACGTGTCCTGCCAGACAGGATGGGTGTTCACACACCACAACAGACTGGTAGACAATGTCTAGTCACCATCATCATCACGTGTCCTGCCAGACAGGATGGGTGTTCACACACCGCAACAGACTGGTAGACAATGTCTAGTCACCATCATCATCACGTGTCCTGCCAGACAGGATGGGCGTTCACACATCGCAACAGACTGGTAGACAATGTCTAGTCACCATCATCATCACGTGTCACAACAGATCTCAGTCCCTGGTCTTCTTCATTGTGCTCGCGTTGAACTCAAGCATAGTCCATACACACTACTTCCAGTAGTGCTGGACTGAATGTTGCGTGTGGATTAGCTTTTACCTATTAACAGTGTCCCTCGCCATCAGGTGAACCAACTCCGACTTCACAGGTACTTGTAATTAATCGCCCCCAAATCAAGGACGATAGGTCAACATTTTAGCCCAACTGTCCAGTGTAGGGGTTGAACCCCTTACCTCGGCATCAGCACACTGGATGTTTAAGAATACACATTCTTCTTATCCATTCAGCCGTGCTGACCTACTCAGTCCCTGGTATTCAGGATCAATTCTATTGATGAAAATCCCCCATCCTAGACTAAACCATCCACCAGCAGTAGTCCCATTCGGCCACAGCCAGCGCTTCTACCCCTAATCTTCCCAGTCATCAGTGTTTTCCAATGCAACCTACTTTTCTTCTGCCCTTTACCCCCTACTGGGGTATCCCCCCCCCCCCACCCAACCAACCAAACCATACCAAGCTGTTCTATTTTGTGCTATCTCCTGCACTTCCCTCCATGTCCTCCCAATATTATTCATCTCTGTAATTCTCTTCACAAAGTGTTTTAGGTCTCGCACTATTTTGTTCGTCTTGTGGGTTCCAGACAAGAGAGTGTCTAGTTATATTGTCCTCAGGTTTTCTCAGTGTGTGTCCTATATTGTGGGTTCCAGACAAGAGAGTGCCTAGTTATATTGTCCTCAGGTTTTCTCACTATGTGTCCTATATTGTGGGTTCCAGACAAGAGAGTGCCTAGTTATATTGTCCTCAGGTTTTCTCAGTATGTGTCCTATCTTGAGAGCTCCAGACAATAGTGCCTAGTTATATTGTCCTCAGGTTTTCTCAGCTCTAGCGACTTTTCTTTACCTCTATATATATATATATATATATATATATATAGGTCAGCATGGCCAAATGGATAAGAACATGTGTTCTTAAATATCAGAGGTAAGGGGTTCAACCCGTACACCGAACAGTTGGACTAAAATGTTGTCCTATCGTCCATGTCTTGGGGATGTAAATTACAAGTACCTCTGAAGTTGGGGTGGGTTCACCTGAAGGCGAGAGACACTGGTAATAGGGAAAGCTAATCCACATGCAAACTTCAGTCCAGCACTACTAGAAGTGCCGGTCTCCCTGACGAAGGAGTTATTAACTTTCTCCGTAATCCCGTATATCCACTTAAGGTAATGCAGCTGCGCGAGATTCAGTAGCAGATCATGTCGCATTGGTTACTTACGGGGGTATGTGAGCCAGTCGCTCAGAAAGCAATGGCAAACTACTGAGCGTAATCTTGCCAAGACAACAACAGCGATAAAATGCTGGTGTTGACTGCGATGTCCTGTAAATAGGATATGTGGTGGAAAAAACTACTAGAAGTAGTGCGTGTGGACTATGCTTTAATTCAAAGAGCAGATGAAATATCTCCGCTTAGAACTGACATACGGGCATCACTGAGGTACCGTTGGATGTGGGATTTCAAGGTCTATCTACCTGTGGTGGTCTCATTAGTAAATGAAAAACATCAAAATACCTACTATAAGATATATTTATAATAATATATATTAGTACTAATATTAGTGTCTGCATAATTATTAAATCGAAATTGGCCATAATTGTGTATTGTCTTTTGAGAGTTCAACACAAGTAGTGGGTTTGAATTGACATGTTCCCTACTACTAGTAAAGTTACATTTTGAGATAATTCAAGATAGCAGATAAACGGACGATTATCATCAAGTATTGGTTTCTCTTCACTGTAATTGTTAAATCATCCAAATTTGAAATTATGTGGAATGTATTATTACTATTATTCAATTATTATTGAATATTGTGCTTTTATGGAAGATTTTGTTGTGAGACAAGGAGGCTTGTAAATAACTTTACTAAATAAGTCATGGTTTATGTGGCTACAACTAGTACCACTTCTGTCTGATATTAAATCATAAGAATTCAGCAATCATCATAACATGTGATAGGAAGTTTTGACTACAAAACTGTCACGGCCGAAACGTTGATTATAATTTAATTATAATATAATGTATAATCTAAAAGTAAACGTAAAACTTAAAATAATCAAACACATGGTACGATTGAATATGATCACGGTCTATTGCGACCACCTACATTATCATTCATTATGCTTAAATTTAAATGTAACCCAGTTAGAAGATTGAACATAAATGATAAACATAGACATTCATTTCAAATTTTCATTTTTTTATAATATAATTAATTAAAACTAAGAACTAAACAGAATCGCTCAACCGTTACACGATAACATACACAGTACAGCTTATAAGCCGGCCCGACGTGAGAAGAAGAAATCAAAGCGTGGTCACATATCATACTTACAGACAGAGAGAGAAGTTAAGAAGACGGCTACACTCACACAGAGAGAGAAGTTAAGAAGACGGCTACACTCACGGCGAGAGAGAGAAGTTACATGATCAGCCCCGACATTGGCCTGCCGACATCGTCTGCTGTCAACTTCCGGCCTGCCCGCCCTCCTCCACACTCCCTCCCCGGGAGTACTCATTGTTCACTCCACTTGTTCCTCCTACATGATCAGTTACTTGTATTTGATATCTACAATCTGTTTCCCCTCTTATTCTTAACGGCTAGGAAAGCCCGTTGCTTTGGATCTTTCTTTTACATTACATTTATAATGTATGTATTAACCTATGTGGTTAGACACCATGCCAAGGTATTCATGCGCCAGACAAGATAAGATTATGTGTCATTAACATTCCAGCATCATCACCATGGCTATTTTCACTGATGCTAATCCGTGTTTGATTCATCGGAGGTAGATAACACACGACGAGTCACGGGCTTGGCTATATATATGCTTATAGTAGGCCTGCCAAAATGGTGAAGATCAT